>APFE031361746.1:0-14435 GCA_000404065.3 Pinus taeda | reverse complement strand
TGAAGTATTTTCCAGGTTTTTTATATCTATTTTCCGTGAAGTATTTTCCATTGCCGGTGAAGGAGTGTTCTCACGGGTTTTTTATATCTATTTTCCGTGAAGTGTTCTCACGGGTTTTTTATATCTATTTTCCGTGAAGTATTTTCCATTTCCGGTGAAGGAGTGTTCTCACGGGTTTTTTATATCTATTTTCCGTGAAGTATTTTCCATTTCCGGTGAAGGAGCGTTCTCACGGTTTTCTTTTAGCTATTTTCCGTGAAGGAGCGTTCTCACGGTGTTTTTTAAAGCTATTTTCCGTGAAGGAACGTGCGTTCTGATGGTTTTTATTTTCCATTTCCGGTGAAGGACCCTGCGTTCTCAGGGTTTTTAATTTCCAGTTCCCTGCGGCGGTGAAGGACCGTGCGTCTCACGGTTTTTAATATATTTTCCATGAAGCCGGCCCACACATTTCAATTCTCCACAGCTGGTGTTATTTATTTTAATTTCAATTCTAATTCATCGCTGGGCAGCCACGCAGAATTCTCAACACCAACATCAACATCACATTTCAAAAAAAAAATATAGGAAACTGTCATGGTGCCACTTGCGGTGCTTCTTTTCATTCGCCCGAACAAAATATTTGGAACAAATTAGATAGAAATATACGTGTGGAAAGTAAATCAATATAACTAGATTTGGGAACTAACAATAGTAGTAGGAAACCCTTTATTTGTATTCAAAACTAACTACAATGTCCACTTTCCTCATGAAGGGGACACCCTCCAATATAAGAAAAGTGCCCAAACATATCATATCCATCTAGAAACCAATTGAATAGCTACTACAACTATATATACTTTCTAATTGACTAAAACCATAACCACCTAGTGCACCTCCATTCATGAAGCCTCATCCACTAACTAGTAGAACTTCTTTAATGAGGCCACTCATATCTTTTTATTCCACACTCTGCGTCCTCATGGGATTTATTCAATAAAGATCCCCCAATACATTAAACAACAACCTATTCTTCTTATGGCGGAGTCACGCACCTAACACAATATTATATTTTTTCTAATATTGATTTGTCATCTTTTGTCATAATATTATGCTTATTAAATGTGTATAGATGTTATAATTTATCATAAAAAGAAAAGAAAAAAGTCAATATAGTTGTCATATTATGAAGCTTAATTTTCATCTTTTTTGTGGCAATATCATGCTTTGTAATTTGTAAGGATATTATACTTCATTCTACTTTCTAATTGCAATATAACTTTTCATACCAAGTGACTTAAAATACATAAAATGTCAATGAATACAATCCACGTTGAAGGAAAAAACTCCTTTTACAACGAATCCAATACCATGAAAAGACATAAATATCCTAGGACTAGCTCCTCTTATCACATACATACATATCGCCTATAAACTAATACATCAATAAAATAATAATGAATGCTTATTTATTTATTTATTTTTTGTTAATTTTTAAAATCAATTCATTGACCGCGGAACAACATCATGATCGTGGGACACCTCCTTAGTGGATATCAGGTCGATACTAATGGAAATAGTTCCCAAGTCTACCAATCAAGGAAACCCATATGATGATAATCCTGGTCCTTTTTCTTCTTTTGGAAATATTGGTGCTACTTATATGGAAATGTTGTGCCTTCTCGGATTTACCATTGGTTTGTTAGTTTGGTTGTTTTCAACCTCCTTGGTTTCGAATATCCAAACTGCTTCTCAACCATGTTCTCCTCCACCTGAATGACTTCAAACTCAAGTTGATCCTAAATTTGACCCTTTTCCTTCTTCACCTATTGTTTCTTCATCCCTTGAATCTTCCTCCTCACCTAGTTAAAGTCTCGATTATGATGTCCCTGGGATTTGAGCCACTTTTCCAGGCCCAAAGCCTAGGTCACTGCCCATAATTTCATGACACCTTAAGAATAGTAAAATAACATGGAAATTATAGTACTAAAGAAAAGGCTTGAATGAAACCTTGAATGGAACCCTACTATCCATGACTAATATTTCGTCAAACATATCATGAATATGTAATCTACAGGTGTAAATAACATATCTAAGCATAGGGGTCTCATACTTATCTGAGATTCACCATGAAGCATTGTTTCCTTGTCACTTTAACTGTCATTCCATCCAAGAGGTCATAGATACATTGTTCATTCATTTACAAGTAAAAACATGATGAGAGCCATACATACCTACTGCCATAAAACATATACATAACCAATATAATAGGGACATAAATATCAAAGAAATCACAACCATATACACCACATATAATCCATCATAACGCTCATAGAAATACCAGGAGAAATAACCTTTCATTAATGATGCAAAATCCAAACCTAGGATGGGACGTCCACGTTCCACTCGACCGTAGAATGCTTGAGCCAAATCTCTCTTCATCCATTCACCCCCATGCCATATTCCAAACATGAATATGGGATCTCATAGGACACATCAATCAAAACTCATCCAGGGCTTCCAGAGGCCATCCACCTCAACCCATCGAACAATGATTCCACCTCATGGTCGGACATCACAAAACCATCATCAAATTGGTCTCCATCCAAGCCTTCCAGGGCATCTAGAGCATTTGTTCCAACCAAGGCTTCCAGGACTAGTAACTCAACCCACACCTGCCGCCAGGCTTCCAGATAGTTTGTCCAACCAAGGCTTCAAGGACTAGTAACTCAACCCTTCAAGGGCTTCCAGAGCATTTTTCCAACTAGGGCTTCTAGGAGCTAATAATTGGACCCAAGCTAAGAAAACATGAGAACCAACCAAAAACACAACAAGGAAATAAACCCACAAACTCCATGGCTATTCAGGTAATGTTAAGGCTAGACAATCCACTTTCAATCCCGGCCATTCTCCATGCCAATGATAGATCACAACCAACAAACCACATGCATGCGTCATGCATGCCAAAACTAGTGAGGAAAACATACATGCAACTTGGTACCTGCAAGAAAATCCTGTTGTAGTTGCTAATCCCAGTGCTTTCTTACAGTTTCCTACTCTTCCTTTTCCTTCATGCTCCAAAAATCCAAGTAAACCACACGCTCCAAGAGTGCTCCAAGAAATTTTTGTCTCCAAGAGTATGAGAGAGAGAATAGAATAGAAGAGAGATCCACCAAAACCTGCCAAGAAACCTTACCAACTGATCCTCAGAAGCCTTTTTATCAACAAGGTCTCTATTTTATTTATTTTCCATTATTTTCCTTCATTTTCCTCCTCACATGCAAATTGTTACCTTTCACCTTCCTTTTCTCCTAATTTCCATTATTTTCATAAATAAATATGCCAAAATGCCTTTTTACCTTTCCAAAGCCTTAACCGTTGCCTTTGCCAATTTCCTTAGCCATAATAAACCAAATCAACACCCACTAGGATGTTTCCCCGACCATTCATCTTGAAATACATGTCCCACCACCGTGGCCTTATGTATATTTTTACATGGAATTTTCACTAGGGATGTTACAAAACCCTCCCCCTTGGGGGAACACCTTCCTCAGTGTTCAATGACACCTATAACCAACAAGATTGTTGAAAACAAAACATGCTACTCATGGAGCTTTATAGCACAACTCGTTACAGTATTTACAATGACCATATGCTGAAACATGACAAACATACCGTTTACTAGAGCTTTATAAAACAACTCATTACGATATTTACAATAATAACAACATACACATTTTCTTCAATTAGCAAGTAATCATACTGTCTATGGGGCTTTATAAATCGAGATCGATACAATATTTACAATGATATATACATACACATATGCACATTTTCTCAACTAGAAAATAAAAAGGATACGATGCCTGCATCCGTAACAGGGTAATCCAGAGGCTTACACCTCCACCCTCAAAGTAATACTAGGATTCACCTCCTTCCCACGAAGTCCAGAATCCACTGCAAAGTCAAATCTACATCCAATGTCCAACGCTATAATCCCGTGCCACTTGTCCTCTCAATGAACAGTTACCAACTCGTTGTTCCAGGGCGCACTCCCAATGTGCATATGATTCCATATGGAAAGGCTAATGACCAAAACAAATTCATCCCTGATCTTCCCTTCTCTGCTACACAATCCCTCGGGAAATCTAGTTAATCCCCTTCCATGCAGTCACTCACCTTCCAAGTTCCGCTGACACCCCTATCCTGGGCAGTCCATCCCTTGGCAAAGGCTTCCTTGCATCGGAAGATACAAAAACCAAGGCATATTCCTACCTTAAAACCAGCATACCAGTCATAACATGCTCATGGCAATCAATGGACACTATTGAGAACTAGTGTCCCACAATGGACCTGCTCCTGATTGCTTTACCAACATTCTGTTGCTTGTTTGAATTCCTTTGCTTCTATTGTTATTTCTTACAGTCGATTTCAACCACCCAATTGGGTATTTCCATGCTTCCTATAGCAAGCACATACATTTCATTCGATTTAAAAATAAATTGAAATAACTTCAAATTATACCGAATTGGTGGCTCATCAATAAGGTACACTTGCAATTCTGTTTGCTTCCTATCACAACAAGTCAAACTAGCATCTTGACCATCATGTATAAACATATCACATCAGGTTAACTCAAAACACAACAATTATAGATCAAAATCATAAATCACATGTAACCATCATAAACCAAAATCATAGATCACATGTAATCATCATATACCAGAATCATAAATCACATGCATAATAACGCTGAAATAAAATACCAATACTTATCCTTCATCAATCCTTACTTATATCTTTGTACTTATTCCATATGCACTCTAGAACGGTTGCCACACTTGATAAACGTCCAATGCCTTTTCCTCAACCGCGTGCACACACACATAGTGTACATCCCACACATACAGCCACACATGGCATACCAAACCATCCAATACATGCATCTACACCTAAAATACAACACATACACCTACACCCATTGTACAATACAACACAATACATAGTCCTATGTTTGGTGTACGACACAACACAACATGTAAACGTACACAATGCACATCACAAGACATACATCCGTACACAACGTGAGACAACACAAAATGCACACAAATACACATATACGACACAACGAATACACATGTCACGATACCATGACTAAACAATGCACATGCATAGTACCACATGTACACAACACAAAATGTACGACATGCACACAATACGACACGTACACCAGTACCATATGTACCACATGTGCACAGTACCACCTGTACACTGCAACCATGTGCACAACATGTGCACAACATCACATGTACATGACACTACCTACACAACATGTATACAATGCCTCATGTACCACCTATACAATGTGTACACAATACCACATGTACATAGTACCACATGCATGACATGTACGTGACACCATATGTACATAACACCACATGCACTACACATCACCAACTGCACACAATGCCACTTGTATACATCACCACTTGTACAATCATTCACACCACACCATATGAACATAGTACCAATGTACAACATGCACACAACAACACTTGTACATAGCACTGCATATCTAACATGCACATAACATTGTCTGTACACAAAACTGCATATCCAACATGCGCACAACACCATATGCACACAACACCACATATCCATCATGCACACAATACAATATGTACACAAGACCGTATATCCAACATGTACATAGCACCATCTATACCCAACACTAAAAATGCAACATTCATACAACACTATTTGTACTAGCACCCTGTACATAGCTTTGTATAAACAACACATACACACACTATATATACTCAATACCGTATGCACACAACATCACATATGTACAACATATACAACATATGCACAACATTAGTACCACACATCGAAAACCACACTATCTCTACCAAACAACCTTGCTTCCAATTTCTTACCCATGTTTGTCCCAACATGACACAAACAACACCACTTTCATTTCGCTGATGTATCCCGTGGTATAACATGTCCATAACATAGACATAATATAATCACATAATATAAAATCATAACCATATGATACTAACCTTGTATATTTTTCAAGACTACACTTCCCACTTGATTCCTCATAAGACCAGAAACCTCTTCACGCCATTTGCTTGCATAAGCAATCATTCCTCCACATAATGATCACTGACAACCTTGTCAGACACTGACATACACACATACATATATATACATATAAATATTAGCATTAAATAATCATGATTCATTATGACCCTATCAGACACGACATACATACATACATACATGTATACATATATAATATCAGCATAATCATGATTAAAACATAATTACCAGATAGCATAAGGTCCAGGTTAAGAGAAATTCCTTATTTTTTCACAACATACACAACATTGACAACAACAGTTCCCAACATAGCCAAGGCATATGACGCCTCAAGTCCATTCACCTTACCTTTTCTAGTTACCTTTCTCATGATTATTCTGCCATCGTCTATTTATACCGATGGACCCAACTAGTCCAACCAACAGTCATAGTCTTACCTTTCGCTATGCTTACTCATGCACCAAGCTTCATCCGTGTCTTACATTACTTGTCTAGTACCACACATCTCTCCCCGAGCTCCATTAACTTTTGTCCTTCCCAACCAATTACCAAGACACTTAAAACATAAAATGTAAGACAAAAAACAAACAAGAAGAAAACCATGAAAACCAATAATAATACGACACCACAAACAAAGTGGCATGATCATGCACTATACATAAAAAAGCTACAAGTCAAGCACAAGCATATCATAAAAGACCAAAAACACAAGACTAACAATAGACACCATGACTCAATCCTTGGTTCCCAGTGCTCCCAAAGGAAAGCTCAACCAGAGCCTTCTTCAAGATTTCATGGAAACCTTTCTTGGCGTGCAACTCCCTGCATCATATTTCCATAAACACATAACTGCAGTGCATAATTAAACATAACAATACACCATATACCTTAATTTTTTGTGCCAAGTACGCTGCTTGCAATTGAACACATCCATGCCATCTCTCAAGGGACTCTAATTCCCTTGATAGATCCACATGTAACTAGAGACTAGCTAATATACCTGTCAAGTGCATGTTCATGAATCTAGCACATGTCCACATAATGTCAGACAATATTAAGGTTAAGAAGGTTTCCTGTATGCAAAGCACTCATTTGTTTTGAATTAGGGTTTCCAAACATAGCCAAAGGAATTCTTGTCCAATTCCTTTCTTTTACCTTTTTACCTTGTTGCAATTGAGGCTTACTATGCGTTGTCACATCAACCAACTATTAGTTATATAAACACATCAACTATTACCTTGTCACACTAATACCAAGCATGTTTCCTGCAACTTCTCACACATGTCAACCACATGTTCCAAATATCAAGAGAGTCATATCTATCACTTTGAAATCAACCTTTACCAAGACTAACAATCATGTCATAATCCATAGTCAACTCATAGTCCTTATACACAATGCTACAACTATCACCTACTCTACTCAAGTACATATCAACTGTCTCAACACCTAGGTATTAGTACAACCATCTTAAAACAAGATCATTGGAACACATATTCGTATTATGCAACTCATCAAACATTCAACCAACTTGCAAACATACCATGTTAAAAAAATCAACTAGATGACATAATAGACACCAAACACCCAACACAAAATAGATGACATAATCAAGAATGAAGCACCAAGTATACTAGATAAGAAAACTAAAACCTTAGTGTACTTCAGGGGAGGCTATCTTGTCTGCACAATCAATCTAGTTAGCAAGATATAACTTTACAACATGTCAACTCAAACATAAATAAGATCATGATATCCATCACACTAACTAACTAACATGTGCACATCATAAACTCATAAGAATTTATTGTTCATGCACAACAACCACGTGTGCAAAGTCATCACAAATATGTCGACTCATACCTGAACATAACCAAAACCATATGTATAGTCTAATCCAATTTAGCATGATACATATAATATCAAGATATTAATGTTATAAACCTAATCACCAAGTTAACTAACATATAACATATAACATGGTCATTAGCAACATATAACATGATCATAAAGTTATCTAACATAAAACAAAAATAACAGTGCATACAACCACAGGTTACTATCATTCATGACTATCCACGACATGTGCATGTGACTATACTAATCAACTATCATCTATCATGTATGCAACCATAACATCGAAAACATGTACATAAACCTAGTGTATATAAACCTAATGCATATGACAATCCTTAACTTACATACCTGCATGCCCAATCATACAAACCTGTATGATGATCTTCTCTTGCCTCGAGGTCCAATGCTGCAACTTCCCTTTGATGATATCCATCTCCTTCTCTATCTCAGCCAACACATTAGCATCCTAACAACCAATAACACCATGATGACCAAAATTACATACCATGACTTCATAGGCATGTTTGACCTACTATTCATACATAACTATAACCAAGACCATACATGCATAACAACTGCATATAGACATAACACATGAGTACGAAACAATATAGAATTCTAGCTAGAGTCCAATCATCAATGCATGATCATATCAACTACACAAACCATGACCTCATGCATGAAAATAATACCACATCAACTGCATTTGATAACATGTGAACACTGATGTGCATAACAATGCCTGTTTTTTAACAAACATGAAGACATAATCCACGACAACACCTTCAACCTTCACATGGTGACATCACTACAACCATGCTCAATAACATGAAAAAACAACAAGCACTTGGACTACAACACAAGAAACACATATGAAACCGACATGAATGCATGACCAACACATAACCCATCCAGTTCGAGGGGTGAACCATGCTTTGATACCACTCTGTAACACCCTCCTCCCACGTCTACCCAAGCATTCGTCCAACTGGGATAAACATGCGAGGAGAGGCCACTACGATATGATTCGACTTCCTAAGTCATGTTAAGGAAGTGGAACCGACAAAAACACTCCATACAGACATTCAAGATCTACAGGACCCTCAGGAACCAATCCAACACTTTAGACAGCTTGCCCTTGGGTCCCACTGAACTTTTGGACAACTTAAGCCTCAATCGCTCTCATGCCATAGGCATGACAATGTCCAGAAACCTAAAGTCGCTCTCATAAGCTTTCTTGTCAGCGCGTAAAGACTAAATTTGTCAGTGCTATGCCCAAAATTTCATGACACCTCCAAAACCATAAAATAACATGGACATTCCAGTGCTAAAGAAAAGGCTTGAATGAAAAACCCTGAATGGACCCCTACTAGCCATGACATGCATTTCATGAAACATATCACAAATATGTAATCTACAATTGTAAATAACAAATTTGAGCATAGGGGTCTCATACTTATCCAAGATTCACCATGAAGCATTGTTTCCTTGTCACTTTAACTGTCATTCCAACCATTAGGTCATAGATACATTGTTCGTTCATTTACAAGTAAAAACATGATGAGAGCCATACATAGTTGTTGTCATAAAACATATACATAACCAGTATAATAGGGACAAAAATATCAGTGAAATCACAACCATATACACCACATATAATTCATCATAATAATCATAGAAATACTATTAGAAATAACTTTTCATTAATGATGCAAAATCCAAACCTGGGATGGGACTTCCACGTACCACCCGACTGTAGAATGGTTGAGCCAAATCTCTATTTAGCCATTCACTCCTTTGCCATATTCCAAGCATGAATGTGGGATCTCATAGGACACATCAATCAAAAGTCATCCAGGGTGTCCAAAGGCCATCCACCTCAACCCATATAACAATGATTCCACCTCACAGTCAAACATCGTAAAACCATCATCAGATTGGTCTCCATCCAAGCCTTCCAGGGTTTCTAGAGAATTTGTTCCAACCAAGGCTCCAGTGCTAGTAACTCAACCCACAATTGTCGCTTGGATTCTAGAGCGTTTGTCCAGCGAAGGCTCCAGGACTAGTAACTCAACCCACCAAGGGCTTCCAGAGCGTTTGTCAAACCAAGGATTCCAGGACTAGTAACTCAACCCAAGCTGTTACAAGGTCTCCGGAGCGTTTTTCTAACCATGGGTTCCAAGAACTAATAACTCAACCCAAGTTAAGGAAACATGAGAACCAACCAAAAACAAAACAAGGAAATAAACCCACAAACTCCATGACTATCTAGGAAATGGAAAGGCTAGGAAATCCACTATCAATCCCGACCATCCTCCATGCGAATGACAGATCACAACCAACAAACCACATGCATGCACCATGCATGCCAAAACTAGTGCAGAAAACATTCATGCAACTCGGTACCTACAAGAAAATCTCGTCGTAGCTGCTAATCTCGATGCCTTCTTCCGCTTTCCTGCTCTTCCTCTGCCTTTGTGCTCCAAAAATCCAAGTAAACCACACCCTCCAAGAGTGCTCCAAGAAAACTCTAAGTCTCCAAGAGTATGAGAGAGAGAATAGAATAGAAGAGAGCTCCACCAAAACCTAGAAAAAAACCTTACCAACTGATCCTCATAAGCCTTTTTAACTAATCCTCATAAGCCTTTTTATCAATGAGGTCTCTATTTTCTTAATTTTCCATTATTTTCCTTCATTTTCCTTCTCACATGCAAACTTTGACCTTTCATCTTCCTTTTCTTTTAATTTCCATTCTTTTCATAAATAAATGTGCCAAAATGCCTTTTTACTTTTCCAAAGCCTTATCCATTTCCTTTGCAAATTTCCTTAGCCATAATAAATCGAATCAACACCCGCTAGGATGTTTCCCCCACCATTCATCTTGGAATACGTGTCCCATCACCGTGGACTTATATATATTTTACATGGAATTCTCACCAAGGATGTTACACCTGCGTTGCAGTGCACTGGTAGCCTATTGCACCTTCACTAACCCCTATAACATGTAAAAAAATCCCTTTCATGGTTTTCTCTCTGATTAACTTTGTTCCAATTGGTCCTCCGTGTGTCCTTGAGTGTGTCTTGGTCTCTCATAAGTCTTCATGTTGTTTGAGCTTGGTTTTGAGTGCCTTTGATAAGAATTTCTTTGGATTTTGCTTTGTTCTTGTTGACACCTAATCATAGGGATTGGGTGAACAACTGTAATTAGTGTAAATAAATAATAGAGGAAATGGAGAGTCATTAGGAGATGAACTGAACAGTCTCTCCCTCTTGTATGTAATAATGAACAACCTGAATGAATAGATCAATCACATTTGAGGATTTACCTCCTAGCCTGACATGGTATCAAAGCCAACATCTATTTTTATTTTTCTGCATTGTAACTCCTGTCAGTTTCCTGCCCTCTGTCTCTTTTCTCTACCAAATCTATGCATTTGGACAAACCATCTGCATTCAATGTGTAACTATCATAGAAGTTGTTTGGAGTGGACCTACAAGCAATAGTTGAAGTCGTTGAAGCCGTGGCGCTGGGAGATGGAACATGTGCGTTAAAAGACTGTGAGCTGGGTCGAAACCTAGAGGTGTTGCGACGTTTGGTAAGTGCTTTCAATAATCAGAATTCATTATCAAGAAGAAGACTGATGGTCAATGGACATATATGGTGAATGCATGAATTTTTTAGTTGGTTGAATGGCGTTGTACAATACAATGACTGTGTACGCGCTCCCCTCGGCTCCCACAAGTGTATTCAATATCCTATGGTCCCCTTGCTCTCCTTACGTTGCAATGTATTAAACCACCTCTGCGCACTCCTCTCCACTACATAACAGAGCCCTATGGTATGATATCCTGCACAACATTTGGCTCCTACAATGTCCCATAAACACGCTCAGCTAATACGCTTCATATCCTGCACAACGTTTTGGCTCCTACGCTATCCCATAAACATGTTGTTCCATATTATAAGGCTGGTATATATATACGTTGTCTAGTATATAACATTGCTTCATATATACCGCTTGCTACATTTGGTTCCTACGCTATCTGGTATATAACATTGTTTCATATATAATGCTTGTTGCGTTTGGCTCCTACACTGTCCCCTATATACCACCTCCCCAAAAATTCTCCCTTCCCCATATACCACCTTCCCTAAATATTTTCTTCCCCATATATTACCTTCCCAAAATAATACTTCTATTTTTAATATATTAGAGTCCAATTTTTAACCACTAGAAGAGCATTTTTTATATATATTGGCAACAAGGTACATATTTTTTTAAAAATGAATTCATTGATATCTATTGTGGGAGTGTTTCTCACTAGGAAGGAGAACTATCTAGAATGGTCACAGAAAATCAAACACACTCTCATTTTTAATGAGTTGTGGAAAGGAGTGTGTGTTGGAAACGGAGACAAAGAGCCAGAACAACCTACTTCAGACAAGCAATTCACCAATTGAGAAAATAAGAAAAGCAAGGCTTATGCATTAATTGAAGCATCAACAAATGAAGAGGTGAGTCACCATATTTCACCATTTTCAAATGCTTTCGAAACGTTACAAAAACTGAAGGAACTCTATGAATCACACTCTGCACTTGAAGTTGTTCAACTCATGATTAAACTCTTCACCCTTGAATTACAAAATAATGATCCTCTTGCACTTGTGTCAGAAGTAAAATCTATAATGCATGATATCAAAGTCACTAATGTTGATCTGGATATTCCTTTGATAGATTTTCTCAAGGCACTTTATCCCACTTACTCAAATTATCTTGACTCAACGCAAGCAAATGGAAACCTTAAAGATATTACCTTTGACTCCCTTCTGAAAAAATTTGCTGAAAGAGAGAAATATTTTGGGAAGAAGACAGCTCCTGAGTCTTCTTACGAGGTTGTCTGCCTTTCTCATAGAGAAAACAATCTTTCTCAAGATTGTCCAGAGGAAGAGGAAGAAATTTCAGAGGCAGGGGAGCAGACACTCTCAAGAAGAAATGTTAGATTTGCACTGCATATGCTGCAAAAGAGATGGATCACATGATGCATCCACCTGAAAGTTGCCTTGGGGACAGAATTGAGCAGGAAAGAAACCAACCCAAAGGTAAAACTAATAACAAAGAGAAAGGTAAAGCACCTGAATCTGCTCACTATGTTGTGGCACACTGTAATATTTGAGTAAATGAAGGCTTATTTAATGCTTCACTTGCTTCTTGGAAAAATGATTGGTTTCTTGATTCAGGATCAACTTGCCACATGAATTTTAGAAGAGATTTTTTTGAATAATTTACTGACAATGTTGATGGATTAGTATAATTTGCATACAAATCAGAACTCAGGCCATCAGGGTTTGGCACAATCAGGCTTAAATTGCCTAGTCTTCCAAACTTTCTTCTGCATCATGTTCTATATCTCCCACAACTGAGGAGAAACTTGTTGTCCTTCACCCACATTTGCCAGCAAGGACACTCCATTCATATGTTTGATGGAAAGCTTAAGGTGAGAAAAGCATCAGACCACTCACTTGTCATGATGGGGATAGAAGAAGAAAGGCTTCTCAAGTTGCAGGGTACCTCTGCTCGTGCACATAATTTCTCATACAATTCTCATTATGAATAAGGTACATTTCCATCAAGTTTATTATGTCATGCTATATTTGGACACTTGAACTATGACAACCTCTGCTTGTTGAAGAAAAATGGTGTTACTGGTTTGCCCACGATTCTTAGGAAACTTAAGCAATGTGATGCTTTCATTCTAGGAAAGCATAGAAAGCAGTGTTTTCATGATTCACATTCCAGAGCACATAGAAAACCTTAACTGATTCATTCAAATTTATGTGGTCCAATGCCTATTCCTTCTGCAAATGGAAATAAATATATGATGACATTTATTAATGACTACACCAGAATGTGTTAGGTTTATTTATTGAAGAACAAATCTGATGCTTTTCAAACATTCAAGAACTTTCATACATGGATTGAAAATGATGCATAATCCCATATTGGCTCTATTCACAAATATAATGGAAAAGAATACACTTCAAATGAATTTGAAAACTATATTTGCCAACATGGGATCAAACATCAAACAACTATCCCTTATAATCTCCAACAGAATGGAGTAGCTGAAAGAATGAATAAGACAATCTTAAATATGGTGCACTCCATGATGTTTTGGGCTGATGCAGTTTTATGTGTTGTATATGTAAAGAATAGATGTCCATCTAATACTATTAGAAACAAGACTCCCTATGAAATGTGGTATGGGCACATTCCTTCGGTAAAGCATCTCAAGGTCTTTGGTTCCACATGTTATGCCTTGATACCAAAGGTACATAGAAACAAACTTGGTGTAAGAAGTCATAAGTGTATCTTCCTAGGGTATTCAAACACCTCCAAAGCATACCGTCTCTATGATGAAGTCAATAAAAAGTTTGTTGTATCTAGAGATGTAATTTTTCTTGAATCATCCAAAACTGACAATGTTGTTGA
>APFE031361745.1:54587-89882 GCA_000404065.3 Pinus taeda | reverse complement strand
GATGACAACCACCATAATCGCCAACGCATTCCACCATAAATGTCATATCAACTCAGCTACAACATGAACTTACTTCCCAACACACCATCTCACCTTCCCTCCACCCCTACTAGCCCACCACCCTACACAAGCACAAACAAACCAATTCCTTTGTATGTCGAACCGCCGCCTTTCCTATAGTTGTTATAGTTGTTGATCAACCAACAGCTGCTAGGGTCACCTTAATGCAATTTTTTCGACCACCTTACAATCTCTTTCCCACAGCCCCAACCATCATTTTCCCAGTTATCATCCCTGGTTGGTGTTGTGTGCATGTGTGTTTTCATCAACCACCATCCTGCAACATCTGCACTACCACTTCTTCCACACTCATCACTTGTCTATGCCTTCCTGTTAGTCATCCCAACCATGACGCCATTCCACACTCTATTCCTTCATGCCATTATCTGGCGGCCTGACAACCATGACTTCATACATTTCACTCTTCTGACAGCACCTATAGACATCACATTCATGAGTTTTGATTAGTTCATATTGAATCTATTGCCGTTTTTCCAAATCAAATCGAAAAGTCACATGGTATAAATATTGCTTTGTCGAAATCCAAATCAAAAAGTCCCATGGTAAACACATCATTTCAAGTATAAAAGTTATTATATAATTAATTTTTTATAATAAGTGTATATAATTTATAAACTAAATTATATAGTTTAATTTAATTAAAACAAAATAAAAAATAATTCAAGTTATTAAAAGATTTGTTAAATAACCAAGGAATATTATAAGTTAAATAGTGTGAATTTGAAGAAAGTTCATCTCAACAAAATGACATATAGTTTGAAAATAAAGGAAAGAATATTTTATGGAACCTCACATTGCGCTGCTCCAATGCCATTTAGAATTAAAGGGACTCTTGCAGGAAAAGAATGTTATTATTTCTCTCTATCCCACTGAAGGGAAAAATTGTATAAACTCTAACCTTGCTAACCAATTGGTGATTTCGGAGTCTAGCATAATTGAGAGTTTAGATTGCTTGGGTAGAAAACATTATGACATAACTAAATTACAAATAAACATTGGTGATTATACTTTTATATCATAATTCTTTGTTTAATATCTATGGAGTGACCTAGGTGACATCGTTTTGGGTTCACCCTGGATGGAAACTCTATGTTCCTTTATTCTAAACACTGAAAAGAAGTTTTTGCAATTTTCCACAAAAATAAAACAATAACACTACAAGACATTACTTTGAAGCCAGCTTCAGTGACGCCAGAAGAAATACTAGAAATATCAAAAGTAATTCTTCAAGAAAGTAAAAAAGTGATAAAATATGCAAATGGAAGTTGAGAAAATCACCATTGACAAGAATGATGAAGTTTTTCGACTTAAAGACCAAAGTGAAAAATCATTAACAAAATTTAAGAAGCTTAAGAAGGATAAGATGTTGTTGGAAAACAAGGGGCAATAGCTTGTTGAAAAGAAAGCATTGAAGTCTTCAAATGTAGAAATTCAAGTTGAAGAAAAAACGAACATCAATCTAGGAATATGACAACTTAAGAAGAAGACAAGTCAGTTGCAGAAAAGACACACTTAGATGTTATAGTTTAGATAACGAAAATCTCAAGTGAAGGTTTTGTAATGAACTCAACAACATCGTCACCATAAGTAAATCAAAAAAATCCCACAAACTTAATTATTGAAAGTCAAACGAAAAAAGTTCCCTATTGACATTTCAATCATGAGAGTAGACAACTCAACAATGCTACGTATTGGGACCATTCAGAATAGAAACAACAAACTGATGTTCAAAAGAATATTGATGTAACCTCAATCCAGTCTTATGATGACAATTCGTTACAAAATTCCAGTGATCAGAATATTCCACAAAATATTAATCTATGATGGTCTGATCCCTTCTCAGTGCGACAATTTGTTTGCCACTTAGAAGATCATATCAAATTGGGTCAATGAACATGATAGTTCTAAGACAAGAAGACATTCGAATCTAAAAAAGAGATCAATACTTTTGCATCAACAAGCTTTGACAGAAACGTTTTTTGAGGAGGAAGGCAATGTTATGAATACAAAATATATAAATAATATAAATATAAATAATTGTAATAATAATTAGTTAAAAAAGAGGCATTTCTCTACGTACATACCTGTTCGCGAAAGGGTACTTACCTGGCTATATATACATGGCCCCAACTCTCATTGTATCATCATTATTATTCATAAATTTAATATGTAATATTTGTATCTTCAATGGATATATTTATATTCCAAGTCTTCCAGAGTATTTAATTCAAAGAACAAACTTTGTTTGCTTCAAGCTTCACAAACCAAGTGTTGGGAACGGGATCCCCCAAAGGATAGTGTTGCAGCTAAAAGCCCATGTTTTGGGCCAAATTTTGTAATAAACTTGTAAAGACTCTGCATTTTTTGGTCACGGAGTGTGAAGGTGTCATGAGTCATAAAGAGTTGTCTGCCCTTATTTTTGTGAAGTAAAGTCAGCTGTAAGAGATCTACCTATGGTCTACGAACCATCGGATTGTATAAAAGGATCTAAATATGTAAGCTCTAAGTAGTTTAGATAAGTCTTAGAGAGTCATAGCTCTGAGGTAAGAAGTCTAAGTTTCGGTTTGTAGCATAGGTAGAGGCTCTGCAGCTGAGTGCATAGAGGCCTTCGGTAGAAGTCTACAGCTGAGTGCGTGGACCCCTGTAGCTATGTGTGTAGGGTAGCTAGAGTCTGTAATCACTTGAAGATATCAACAAAGACAAGTATTCTGCAAATTATGTGTCTTTGATTCTATTAATGCATATTGACATATTATGTATGAACTTCCTTTATAATGCTTATGTGATGCACGAATGTGTATAATTATGTTGGATGAGTGAATGCAAATAAGAATATCTATATATGCTATGCTAACTATGATTATCTAATAAGATAAGTAAAACACTTTGAATATTTTGGAATCTTCACGGTACACTGCCCTAGTAGAGTGAAAGTACGTAAGCCGTAGGTTAGGGCTGCGCAAAGGACGATCATACCTTTTTGTGGAGGTATTAAGTGACATGCACAAAGGAAAAAATAGAAGGAATAAACTATCATCACAACCTTCTCAGGGTGCGGAAACTTGGTTCTAGCATCCCCCCATACTGCTTCGGGTGAAACTTTGGTCCGTACTCAATAGGTTGATGCCTAAACAGCTAGTATTATAGGGATTTGTTTAGCTGACTAACGCTGAACCTGGGTCAAGCCCCCTCAATCCAACAAATGGTTCTGTTGCCGGGACTAAAATATGCTTAAGAGATGAGTGATGTCCTATCATTGGAATCCGTTTAAGAAAGAGATCAAAGACTAGTTGGATAGAAAGATTGAAAAATTCGTGCTGTAGGAAAACAAAAGTTCCCAACTAACAAAGGAACAGTGGCTGGAAAGGTACCTATATATAGAGATCCACGAGATGTTTTTCTCTTCCTTTCCAGTTGAGCTATACAAGTGGATCGTAAAGCTAGCAGATAGCTAAGGAAGGTGGAAACTTGACGGTCCTATTGTTTGGACCCTAGAACTAGTGCAGAGATTGGAAGCACCTTAGGATAAGATCGCCTGCGTTGTCAATCATTGGCTTGATCGCATCATAGGAGGATTTGTAACTGAATTCATAGTAGACACCTCAGTTAGCTACAACAAGGTGGAGTGATTCTTTTTCAAAGGTCCACAAGGTAAGTATGTGAAATATTTGAATACCTGGATTAAAATGTTATTGTGCGAAAAATGGGTTTTTTAGCTACCTTGATGTTTGGAGCTATGTGAAGTGGAAAAAATTACAAGAATGAAGGGAGAAAGCGTCTTGAATATATTCCATTGATTTCACCTCCACGAGGTGACAAAGAGGGAATAGTGTAGGTTTCTCTACGAAGTGCTATTCAGTTGGTAACACAAGGATTCCCACGACTGCCACCTCCACCCACTCCACCTCCAACTTCACCACCTTCACCTGTGACTGTAGAAATTTTGAATAATAAACACATATTCAATGGATATTATCCTGATCATGTACTATTGTGGAATACATACACAATACATAAGCTCCTCTACATTGATCATCAATATAACAGCTTCAATAACAATAAAACATCAAGAGCATGCACACATTAACACAATATGTAACCCGAGGAAAGCTTACAGCTAAAAACCCCACACTATCTGTATATTAATGATTGAGAACATGTAACATTACCAATAGTCTATTCTCACAAGTATCCAACACTATCTCCACCTGTTACACACAATACAACTCAGATCTGATCTCCAAATCTATTCCACTGCTTGACTGCCTCCACTGCTCAATACCTGCAAAAGAATCACTCACTCTGGGAATCAAGTGAGCAGAGGCCATAATCACTTGGTATTGGCCAATTCTCATTGGCATAACTCAATCACATTAATTGTGCAAATCCTCATGCACAACTATAGTCACAACCGATAGCAATCTCATCCTCTAACACTTGTCCCTGCCTCAACTGAACATGTACCGACATGCAACTGAGTTAACTGATGTATTCTTTAGTTGCACTATGAGTTAATAATTATTTTAAAAACTCATCATTAGTCTATTTTCAGTTAGACTAATTACAACTAGTTTAACCAAGTCAAACTGAACACAACTCCATCAACTCCACAATTAACTCCACCAAACTCAATTGATTGAGTTCTAACTTAAGTCATGCATGCAACAACTCAACTGACCCACAAAGAAAACGTATTTCCTTCTGACAGCTACATGTGCCACATCTGTAGCTCAAATTGAAGTGCTCCAAGAGAATAAGATAAAGTTTATAGTCTAAATATTATTATAAGCTAATAATATTTTACTGCTCTATAATTAGACTTGACAGTGTCACCGCTGTTGTCTAAAAATAGAAGTCCATCTATTTTTTCCAACTTGACCAATCATCCATAAACAACATCTTGTAACTCATAGACATGATTCATATGTCTAAAAATATACATAGTCTAAAAATAGACTTTGCGCCATAATTTTCCCACGGGCCCACTTAGTGAAGGAGACTCCTTTCACTAAGCTCTATCATCTTGTTGCAATCTGAACACTCCCTCTTGACAAGATATGGATTATCACCAACCCCTATACTACCTTGGTGGTATTCAAATTTGGTCCTGGTGAGCGCCTTCATCAGAATATCAACATCCTAATCCTCCGTTGGAATGTATGAAAGTAACATGATCCTCTACTGCACACAATCTCTGATATATGGTACCTGATGTCATTGTGTTTAGATCTATCATGAAATATAGTATTAGCCAAGAGTTTAATGCAACTATGGTTATCACAGTAAATCACAGTAGGATCCAAATGAGAACCGAACAAACCAACCAGAACCTT
Organism: Pinus taeda; assembly: GCA_000404065.3. Taxonomy (NCBI): domain Eukaryota; kingdom Viridiplantae; phylum Streptophyta; class Pinopsida; order Pinales; family Pinaceae; genus Pinus; species Pinus taeda. The sequence goes on along the minus strand of APFE031361745.1, from coordinate 84,468 downwards.
CCTCATCCACATAGCCTCGCGTGCAGCCAAACTTGCTGTCATACACTCAGCCTCTGGTGAACTGAGTTCCACGGATCTCTGCTTCCTGCTGTACCAAGAAATTTCTATCGATCCAATGCTGAAGATCCCTCCTAATGTGCTCTTTCTGTCCATTGGGCTCCCTACCCAATCTGCATCCATGAACCAAGATAGCTTCACCTCATCCTCCTGTCTGTACCGCAATCCATATCCCAATGTGCCTCTCAAATAACGCAATACATGCTTTCCCGCCTTCCAAAAGAGCTTGGCAGGCTTAACCATAGCTTGTGAAAGCTGGTTAACTGCATAGCATATACCGAGTCATGTATTGACCAAATACATCAGCGACCCCACAAATTTTCGATAAAGAGTGGCATCCAATTCTTCTCCCGAAGTGGCATCCTCCTTCCTCCAACCTCCAGGAAGAGGAGTATCAACAGGCTTGCAGCCATGCATGTTGAAGTTCTCCAGTATCTCCTGAGCATACTTACCCTGAGAAACAAATAGTCCACCATTGCGCTGCCATATTTCGAATCCTAGAAAATAGTGAAGGAGGTCCAAGTCCTTCATCTCAAACTCCTTAGCAAGATCATCCTTGCATCAAAGTATCAACAACTCATCACCCATTAGAATAAAATCATCTACATACAATATAATGATAAGCAACTTACACTCCACCAGAATCTGGTATAGGTTAGGATCTGCCTCTTTTTTGGAGAATCCAATTCTGGTGAAATAGCTATCTATCCATTTGTACCAAGCACGTGGTGCTTGCTTCAACCCATACAACGCTCTCTTGAGCCTTCACATGTGTGACTCGCTGTTGAAGATCTCAAAGTCTTTGGGCTGCTCAATGTACACCTCCTCCTCAATGAATCCATTGACGAATGCAGTCTTCACATCCATCTGATGAATGTGTCATCCCATCTACGCTGAGAGAGCAAGAATCATTCGTATGGAAGAATACCTCGCAATAGGTGCAAAGGTCTCCTCATAATCGATCCCTTCTATTTGTGAAAATCCTCGAGCAACAAATCTTGCCTTGTACTTCTCTACTCTCCTACCAGCTACCTTCTTAAATTTGTAGATCCATCTTGAACCCACCACAGATTTCCCTTATGGTCTAGGAACAATTTCCCATGCATTGTTTCTGACAATAGAATCATACTCTTCCACCATGGCATCTACCCATGCGGGATCCTCCACAAATTCCTTGAAAGAGGATTGCTCAGTCACAACACACTTTCTCAAAAGAGGCATGTATCCAGTGTACCGATCAGGTGATGGTCTCTGTCTACGTTGGTCTGTAGGTGGTCCTACAAATTTCTCTGTATCTTGAGCCAGTCACTCATCTTCTATCAAGTGCTTTCGCCCTCTGATGGTTGGCGTTGCTTGATTAGTCCCTTCAACTCCATGAACCTCATCCTGAAGCTCATCCTTAGGAACTAATAGCTCCTCATCTGCATGCAAGTGTAGCTCCCTCTCAAGAAACCACTTCATGGCTTTCTCCTCCTAAAATTTTATATCCCGTCATACAAAAATTTTACCACTGTCTGGCAAATACACACGATAGTTCTGGGGTGTATCAATGTACCCCACAAATATCCCAACCACTGCGATCGGCTCCAACTTCTTCCTGGCATCCTTCATCACATGCATGTAAAATAGCACCAAAAATCCTCAAATGTGAAAGATCAGGCTTCTTACCAGAATAAGCATCCTCGGATGTACTCATGCCAGGTATCTTATGAGGACAACGGTTCTGCACATAAACTGTTGTATTGCATGCTTCCACTGACAAGTGAAGGGGTAGGCCCTGATCATGCAACATCGCCTGTCTAGCACCCATGATCATTCTGTTCTTCCACTCAGCTACCCCATTCTACTGTGGGTTATGTGGAGCTATGAACTCTCTTCGAATCCCTTCTGGCTTGCAGAAATCCTTGAACTCATCCGAGATGTATTCACCACCATTATTGCTCCTAAGAGCCTTCACCTTCTTCCCCGACTCCTTCTCAACCAGTCCTTTGAATTCACAGAACTTTCAATATGTATCGCTCTTCTTCTTCATGAAGAAGGTCCATCACTTATGAGAGAAATCATCAACAAAAATCACATAATACCTATGTTTTGCTATCGAAGCAACTAACAAAGGTCCACACACGTCTGCGTGAATTATCTCAAGGATCATCGTGGCGTGACTATCCTTCTTGTGAAAGGTGGCTTTCACAAACTTCCCCAAAGTACATCCCTTGCACTGATCTGACTGCACAAGTGTGCTTTTAGGAAGCCCTATAGTGATCTGTTGTAGTATCTTCAAGGCTCCATGGTGAAGGTGACCTAATCTCCTGTACCACAACTTGCCATCATCCCAGCTCACCAATCCTTCTGCCTTGCCTACCATTGCTGCGCATCCATCTACATGCAACTAATAAAGGTTCCTTACTCGAACCCCTATCTTCCGAGTTTCACCAGTTGTCTTGCTGCACAGGAAAGCTTTTCCCTTGCTGAAAACAACATCATACCCCTTGTCTTCTAACATTGCCACAGAGATAAGATTCTTCTTCAATCCTGGAACATGCATGACTTCCTTTAATACGAAGGGTTTACCAGACTCCCTCTTGAAGGAAATAGTACCGATACCGGTCGCACTGTATCTACCATCATTGCCCATCTCGATGTGCACTCCAAGATCTTTGTCCTCCAGATCAGAAAACAAATCTCTATCTCCCGTTATGTGAAAAAACGCACCGTTGTCCAAGAACATCACCGATCTCGCCACACTTGAAACCAAGCATGTGATCAATGAAAAAACAAGCTCAAATTGTGAGGCTAGAGCCTCTCCTGCTGCAGATCCAGTAGCTTGCTTGTTCTTCTTCTTCTGCGGACAATTAGTGGCACAGTGTCCGTGTTGGTCACAGTGAAAACACTTCACCTTGGATATGTCCTACTTCTTGAATTTCACACTAGACAAAGAAGATTTCTTGCTCTTCCCTTTCTTTGCTTTAGCAGCCAAAGCGCAATTTTCTTCATCAGCTCCCTTTGATGAAGATCCGTCCTTGGTACTCCGCCTGATCTCCTCCTGCACAAGATCTGACCACAGTCTTTCCCATCTTGGCAATTTCTCCTGACCATTGACATAGTCCTAATAGGAATTCCAACTCTTCAAAACACCAAGGAGAGCCAAGCTCACCAAATCCTCATCATCGACAGTAACCCCCACACTTCCCAGCTCATCTTGACACTGAGTGAACTTCGTGAGAAACTCAGGCATACTGTCACCCTTCTCGCATTTGATGTTTTTGAGTTTATCTTTGAGCGCCAGCTTCCTCTGATCGCTCTTGCTTTGGAATAATTCTGTTAACGATTTCCACATCAAATATGGAGTAGCATTTTCATGGAGGTTGGACACAATGTGATCCTTCACGCCCTCTAACAGAATCCTTCAACATTTTGCAGTCTTCTATTGTCAAGCATCAGCTTGAGTAGCATCAATAGGCTTTGGGAAATCCGTCTCTATGAACTCCTTAAGCCTGTTATCATACAATAATGCCTCCATCCTATCCTTCCATGCAATATAGTTCGTACTGCCCTCAAGGGCATACTCCAATCGCAATCCTGTGAAAGACATCTTAGTTATGACACCAAGAAAACATTGCTGCAAATTCGAATTCCACTAGCTCCAACTCAACCGCTTCCGATCTGGAATTCATGAGAACAAGGTATTTCTTGTACAAAGGTCAATTGTATGGGCATTCACTGGATATCTCACCTTCCAAAGGAAGGATGAATCCAGAGGCTACCTGGCCCGATTATAGACTCTGCTTGAAGAAATAGAATGTAAACACTTCCTGAATAGTAGATCTGATGATCAACAACTCTGATACCATGTAGTAGAAATTGAATAATAAACACTTTTAATTTTTTGTGATATTATCCTGATCATGTACTATTGTGGAATATACACAATACATAAGCTCCTCTATGTTGTCATCATTATAGCAGCATCATAACAATAAACATCAAGAGCATGCACACATTAACACAGTATGTAACCCGGGGAAAGCTTACAACTGAAAACCCCACACTATCTATATATTAATGATTGAGAACATGTAACATTACAATAGTCAATACTTCTCACAATTATCCAGCACTATCTCCACCTGTTACACACAATACAACTCAGATATGATTTCCAAATCTATTCCATTGCTTGCCTGCCTCCACTGCTCAATACTTGCACAAGAATCACTTACACTAGGAATCACGTGAGAAAAGGCTATAATCACTCGGTATTGGCCAACTCTCATTGGTATAACACAATCCCATTGATTGTGCAAATCCTCATGCATAACTATAGTCACAACTGATAGCAATCTTATCCTCTAACACTTGTCCCTGCTGAACTGAACATGCACTGACATGCAACTGAGTTAACTGAGTATTCTTTAGTTGCATTATGAGTTAATAATTAGTTTAACAACTCATCATTAGTCTATTTGCAATTACACTAATTACAACTAGTTTAACCAAGTCAAACTGAACAGAACTCCATCAACTCCACAATCAACTCCACCAAACTCAACTGATTGAGTTCTAACTAAAGTCATGCATAAAAAAACTCAACTGACCCACAAAGAAAATGTATTTCCTTCTAACAACTGCATGTGCCACATCTGTAGCTCAAACTGAAGTGCTCTAATAGAATAAGATGAGGTTTATAGTCTAAATATTATTATAAGCTAATAATATTTGATTGCTCTATAATTAGACTTGACAGTGTCACTGCTGTTGTCTAAAAATAGAAGTCCATCTATTTTTGCCAACTTTACCAATCATCCATAAACAACATCCTGTAACTCATAGACATGATCCATATGTCTAAAAATATACATAGTCTAAAAATAGACTTTGCACCATAATTTGCCTGCGGGCCCACTTAGTGAAGGAAACTCCTTTCACTAAGCTCCATCGTCTTGTTGCAATCTCAACAGTGAATTCACCTGTAGCACAACTACCTCCACTGTAGTTTAGTATGGAAAATTCAGTGACGCTACCTTTGTTCAAAGGCTTGGGAAATGAGGACTCGAACCAATTCTGGTTCATTGCGAAAGTTGTATGGGAATCTCAGGGCGTTACACATGATAACATGAAGAAGGAAACCCTAGTTAGTGTTATGTAGGATCGCACGCTAACCTGGTACATCAAGTACTCTAATGATAACCTGAATGCTGGAGTGGTAGACTTCTAGATTACGTTGAACAAAGAATTCAATAGGCCTAAGTTTGGAGCATAGTCTATTATGGGGTTCAAAGAAATCACAATGGAGCTAGTTGAGACACCTTTGGAATTAGATCAAAGGTTGAAGTGTAGTATCCACGAAGCTGACATGAATTTAACGGAAGGACAACATCATGAGTGGTTTGTGGCTTCACTCTTGCCACACCTAATGGTTGCTTTTTCGCAACAGAAGATAAAAACTCAAGCAGAGGCCTTGGAGATTGTAATGAGACTACTTGAAACACTGACGCAAGATCCAAATTTGGGGCTTCAACAAATCCACACGCAGTTGAAAAATCTTTGCCTGCAGATGAAAAGTTTGAAGCAAGAGATAAACGTTCAACCAGAGGTGTGTGAATAGGTATGGTGTCTAAAACGCAAGAGCTAGGGGCATGACAAAGCCCATTGTCCAACCTTTGCAAACTATATTGTAGGAGAAGGATTGATGCCTTTGAGGCTAGAAGCTCAGGTAGGACTGAGGGCGGTGCCTGAATTGTGGTGCGCTATATGCCAGGTAGTAGGAAACCATGCCATGAATAGCTATCATTTGTTGCAGAACTTTTTACAGACACCAAAACAACCTTTCTATAACTTGTGTAGGTCGATAGGGCATGATGAAGGTAACTACAGAAGCTATGAATTGAAGATGGATAGAACACATGCCTATAGGGTACAGGTAGAGATGCAACCCCTTGACCAGAGCATAGGGATGGTGTGGATAGGAATCCAGGGGTGCAGATGAGGCTGATGTGGAGGAGCACTTGGCACAGGCTTGGGACCCTTGATTTGCTACAATTGTGAAGGACCAGGACACTATGCTTGTGATTGCACTAACCCTACGCGTCCATCGTGCAAGTATTACACTCTATTTGATCATGAAATGAGAGATTTTCCCACACTGATAACAAAGCTATGCGAAAAGGGAGCGCTACCCCCTTAGCTTACTCAGAACCTGGAAATGATGAGGTCTGAGCCACATGAAGAGGATCTAAAAGTAAATATAGTGCTACGAAGTGGAATCACAACAGGACATGATAAGGCGAAACAACCCAAGGAAAACGCATGGGTTCACAAATCTCCAACAAAGGAGAATGAGTTTGATTTGGAGCACGCAAATGAATTATTCATGGAGGCAAAGAAGAGATTCGCTGAGGCCTGCAACTCAGGGAGAAAGGATAAGCCTTATCAGGAGATGGAACCTTCTATGCTTACAACCTTCTTGGAGACTTGCATGAAGCAACTACATGATAGCAAGGGTATGAAGGGGTTGTGGGAACTCATAAATAGATGCACCAAAAATACTCATCTGATCCGCACATAGTACGAAATCTTGGTAAGCATAAAACAAGGACAGGATGTGAAATGAGACTAACTGCACAGATAGGAAAGTATGAGATGGATCAAGTTATCTTGGACCTAGGGTCATACGTGAACATCCTACCAAAATAGACTAGGGAATGGATGGGAAGACCTGCACTGCGGTGATCCCTGATTCAGCTAAGGACGGAAAATCAACAAAATATCATCCGCATGGGACGGATGTAAGGGGTGACTATAGATATTGAAGGTGCAAGCATGTTGCCTGAGTTTGAAGTAATAGAAATTGTCAATGATAGTAACCACTATTCTGTGCTCTTTGGAATTGATTGGGCTACTCTTATGAATTGGGTAATCAATCTAAAGAAGAGAAAAAATGATATTTGAGAAGAAATCCATCCGCGTGATAATATCCCTATATACTACTGAAGGATTGTGCTATACTGGACGAGTCTGGGATTATGAGAGTGATGACTATCTGGACTATATCTACAATATAACAGTGTCAGACCAAGATTGGGTGAATCCAATAGTGGATGGACGAATTACATGGGATTGTGAGAGCTCATGCACTTCGGACTCTGATGAAGAATTAGAGCACTGGCAAAATTGGTTACATGAAGTAACTACACTGACTTATAACATGATGACTTAGTCACTACGTTGTGTGTCGTCAAAGGTAAGAAATATGCCTACTTATTATGGCCTAAATGATGTAGATATCTTTTTTAATACATTTGAGACGAAGGGACCAGAAAATCAATGCTTCCAGGCATTGGACTAGGCACTGCATGCTATGCCCGCAAGATGGTGGGATACACACAAGGGAAGCTTTGATGAATGGTGTGAATGTAGGAAGATGATGAGAACTCACTTTGGGAATCTGAAGGTGCGAATGATAGACAACTCTGATGGGTAGAATGATCTGCACATGCACTTGGCCAAATGGGCTTAGGCATATGGAGAGAAGCCCCAACCTAAATGGGTGAACTTGTTCTGTCACACCCTGGATTTCATCCCAATGAACTAGTATTAGAGCCATAGCTTCACCATGGTATAGGGGAATGGGATATTTTTCACGAAGGATTCATAATGACATTTAGTTTTGAAGATAGGTTTGAATTTATTGATGAGACACTGCAAGAGGTGAAAGAAACAATCATTAGGATACCACAAGATCATTTGGACGTGATCCAGCCTGAGTGGGCTATTCAGTTAAGTCAAGCGCTGGAATGCTATAATGTAACCACTAAAGAAGAATATGAGGATCCATGAAATACTAACATCCTTGAAACAGAAAGCCACTGCAATGTCGAAGGACCGTAGATTGAGAATCCAGATATAACCGTGCCACTGAAAACACAACAGGAAAACATTGGTATGGAGGCAGAGCCCAAATTTACGAAGATTGGAGATTACTGGGATGATGTGACAATGGACAAGGTCACTATATTACTCTGTGAATATGAGGATTTATTCGAATGATGTGACTCTGGACAAGGTCACTGTATTACTCTCTGATACCAGGATTTATTCCCTACCAAGTTTATGGATCTAAAAGGAATAATCGAACACCTAGATATTATGAAGATCACCTTGAAACTCGACGTGAAGCCGTTTAAGCAAAGACCTTACAGTCTCAATTTGAAGTATAAGGAAAAGGTCGACTTAGAGCTAGACAAGATGCTTGTAGTAGGCACGATTGAGCCTATGGAAGAATCTAACTGGGTAAGCCCAATGCTGGTATCGGAGAAGAAGTAGGAGGATGAAGTAAGTATATGCGTGGATCTCATAAAGTTGAATGACGCATGCGTACATGATCCTTTCTCGACTCCATTTACAGATGAAGTGTTGGACACTATAGTTAGCTAGGAAGCATATTCCTTCATCGATGGGTTCTCGGGGGTACCACTAGATCAAAATTGTGCTGGACGATAGGAGAAATAAAACCTTCACTATTGAGCGGGGTTGTTTCTAGTACATTGTAATGCTGTTTGGGTTAAAGAATGTGGCTTCAATTTTCTTGTGCGTAGTCATTGTTGCATTCAAGGAGTTTATTCATAAGTTCCTGGAAGTATACTCTGATGATTGGACTATGTTTGGCCTGGTGAAATTCCATGTAGAAAGCTTACGCTTGATGCTGGATACCTATCCAAGATATTAGATCGCTCAATATGAAGAAATGTTTATGTGTTCATTTTGCGACCCTGCTAATTCATGTGGTTTGTAGACAAGTACTAAGGGTAGATCCCGTGAAGATCATGGTGATACTGAACATTGAAGTGCAAAAGAAGTGTTAAATAGTTGCATGCTACCCTAGGACATACAGGATATTATAGAAAGTTTATCAAAAGTTATGCCTAGATCACTGGGACTATGGAAAAGTTGTTGAAGAAGGATGTCACATTCTACCGGAACGACGATTGTAAGAAGAGATTGCATGTATTGAAAGAAAATATGGTCATCGTGCCGATTTTAGTCTTCCCAAATTGGAAGAAGGAGTTTCATGTACATGTGGACGTGTCATGTATAGCACTAGGAGCAGTACTGACACAGGCTGGTGGAGAAGATTTGGACCATCCTATTGCATTTGCAAGCAGAAGGTTATCCAAGGTGGAGAAGAACTATTCTACCACTAAGCATGAAGGGTTAGCTATGGTATATGTTGGGAGTGGGATCCTGCAAGGGCAGTTTTGGGGCTAAAAGCCCATGTTTAAGTCAATTTTTGTAATATTATTGGAAAGAATATAGAATTTGTGGTCACGAAGCACGAATGTGTTATGTGTCATAAAGGGTAGTCCCCCCTTAGTTTTGTAAAAGTAAAGTCAGGTGTAAGAGAACTACTCATGGTCGAAGGACCATGGGATTATATAAAAAGAGCTATACTCTAGGTACTTTGAAGGGAGATAGGCAATGATGGATGATGTAATAGAATCATAGCTTTAGAGCAAGAATTCTAAGTCTTGGGTTGTAGCGAAGGTAAAGGCTCTGTAGCTAAATCCGTTGAGGCCTAGGGTAGAAGTCTATAGCTATGTGCGTAGCGCAGATAGAGGTTGTAACCACTTGGAAGATATTAATAAAGAGAGATATTCTACAATTTCTGTCTCCTTGTTCTATTGATTCAACTTGATATGTTCTGTATGAATTTTATTTATTATGATTTTATGGTCCACGAATGAATGCAATTACATTGAATAACTAAATGCATACACGAATATATGTTTACACAGGGATAACTATAATTGTTTGATAAGGTAAACAAGACACTTAGATTAATTTGGGAATTTGTATAGCACACTACCATAAAAACATGAAATTACCCAAGAAATAGGCTCGGGCTGCGTGAAAGATGATCGTGTACTTTCGTGAAGGTATTGAAGAATGGAATGCATGGTTTGTCTTGTAAGACCTAGAGCGAAGCAACCTGTGAGAAGGCGGGGATAGAGGGAATTAGACAACATCATGACCATCTTAGGGTGTGGAAACTCGGTTCGAACATCTCCCCATACTGCTTCGGGTGATACCTCAATCTGCGCTCCTAAGGCTAATGCCGAAAGGGCGAGTAGTCTAGGGATTTGTTTAGCTAATTGACACTAAGCCTAGCTCAGGCCACCTCAAGCCAACAATATGTGCACTCTAGAATTTTAGGCTCTACTTGCTAGGAGGCCATTTTAAGATGTACATAGATCATTCCACATTGAAGTACCTGGTCAATAAGCTTGTATTGGAGGGAGAGAATATGTAGGTGGTTGTTATTGTTCCAAGAATATGATTTTGAGGTTACTGTGAAGCCTCAATGACTGAATGTGGGACCAAACCATCTATCACACATCGAAGCAAGGGAAGAGCCCACTAATTTCGAGGAGGGATTGCCTAATGCACAACTTTTTGCAGTGCACATCGCAGATGCTCATTTTAAGGATATAATACACTTCCTGACAAGAGGAGATACATCATCTAGCATAAGGAGTTAATGGTACACACAACATATTTTTCTGTCATTGTTGGGAATCTTTAAAAAATGGGGTTCGATGAGATATTGTGATGATATGTACCTGAGCTTTAGTGGAGCAGCATCCTTGTAGATGCTCATGGGGGCACCGCAAGAGGAGATTACGCAGGGAGAGCGACTGCACAAAATATTCTCCATGCAATGTTGTGGTGGCCAACCCTCCATCAGGATCAAAAGTGTACTACAAGGCATGAAATGTATGTTAAGGGACTAGCAGGCCATCATGGAGGGATGAGATGCCTTTGAATCCACAAATGACATTGCAACCCTTTGAGAAATGGGTGATAGATTTTGTGGGACCCGTTCAACCCCAAGGAAATACGGGAGCACGGTACATTATCACCACGACAGAATATTTGACCCGATGGGCAGAGGCACAACCTATGAAGGATTGCATAAGCATGACTCTTGCAAATTTCCTCTTTGAGTATGTACTAACATGATTTGGCTATCTAAAGATTTTAATGAGTGATCACGGTACACACTTTCTGAATGAGACGATCAACACGCTAATGGAGGAATTTTAGGTATATCACTAGAAGAGTAGACCTTATCACCTGTAGGCTAATGAGATCTTGGAAGCCTTCAATAAAGTGTTGGAGAATGTGATGACCAAGGTTTGAAACATGCAGTGAAGTGATTGGGGCCTACGTATACCTGCAGTATTATGTGCTTATCGGACGACATACAAGAAGTTCACTGGATGAACTTCATTTAGGCTGGTCTATGGTGTTGAAGCAGTAATGCCCATTGAATATATTGTGGTTAGTTTGTGCATAGCAGCACTCACAGGTATGATGGATTGCGAAGCCCTGGAGGAAAGGCTCAAGCAACTAGATGAGCTTGAGGAAGAGATATTTCTAGTGGGATTTCACCAACAGGTCCAAAAGAAGTGCAAAAAATCATGGTATGATCGACACATTAAGTTGTGCACCTCTAAGGTAAATGACCTGGTTTTTTTATATGCTAGTAAATTTGATAAATTTCAAGGGAAGTTTAGGATGCACTAGTTAGGGCCTTATGTCATTAGGGAGATTACCGACAAAGGAGCAGTACAACTAGTGAAATTGAATGGAGATCCTTTCAGAGGAAAGGTTAATGGCAGTCGATTAAAGCCATACACCAGTGGTCTGGCCATGCGACTAGATGAAGGTAGCATAGTCTTAGCACTCCAAGTAGCTGAAAGGAGGCACGAGACTATAAACTACACTTCCCAGGTTGGGGAGCTACTCAATTGGATGATTGTACGAAGCAAGGAAGTGTCACAGGGTTCATGGCAATGTGAAGGGAGTTGCGCTACCCATGGAGGAATTGTGCAGGTCAGCTAGAAAGTGACTTTTAAAGTCACTGTTCATGATTTGAATGTAGAAATGCAGCCAAATGGAGTGGGTGACTGGCATTTAAGATGAAATTTATGGCTCAGATCTTTGAAAATCTATTGCCAATCTAGCATTAATGAATTGAATTTGGGGGGAACGATCAGATTTGAATACAAAATGCTATATAGATTACAAGTGGCTACCCAGCAAAAAACAATTGGCATTTTGAGAATTGACTTGTTTAGCTCTCGAGCACTCCTGAACTGAGAATTATTCGAGGCTTTGAAAGTGACTCCATCATTTTCAAACTTACCAGAGATGTCACAAGCACTATTGGAAAACATTATGTCGGCACCCACAAAAACTATAAATATCGAAGAAGTAGCAGAGGATTTGCTGCCAAAAATGGAGATAGAGGTAGAGGTAGCTACTCCAGTAGAGGCTGAAGTATTAGCAAAAGTCCCTAAATCTCCACAGATATCGGGACTTGAGCTGACCCCAACCAAGGAGACCGTGAAGGATAAAAACGTCAAGTAGCCTGCCAAGGGTAAAGCACGAACCATCGCACTGACACAAAGACTTCCAAAGTTGCAAAAGCCCAAGAAGCTAAAGGAATAGGTGGATGCAATATTGCATAATGAAGCAGTGTTGAAGGAAAGATTGAAGACTTCACTAGATGAGGCTTACACGGTGATAAGTTATATTAAAGGCAAGTTTGCGACTCTGCAAGTGATGCACCAAAATTTTCGGCTTGATAGCTCGAGAGCAAGGATAGAGTAGATGGTCGAAGGTGCAAAGCAAGCGACAGCTCAGTGCACTGCCGATGTTGTAGTTATACAGGTCGAGCTGGAAGGGCATCATGCAAAGATCTCCACACCTTCCGAGTGACTTGAGGATGAGTTACGATGTTTGTGTTGGGGGCCTGTTGGGAATGAGATCACCCAAAGGAAAATTTTGGGGCTAAAATGCCATGTTTTGGGTCAATGTTTGTAATAAACTTGTAAAGACTCCACATTTTATGGTCGCGGAGTGTGAAGGTGTCAAGAGTTATAAAGGGTTGTCTACCCTTATTTTTGAAAAGTAAAGTCGGTTTTAAGAGATCTACCCATGTTCCATAGACCATGGGATTGTATAAAAAGAGCTAAGTAAGCTCTAAGTAGTTCAAATAAATCTTAGAGAGTCATAGCTCTGAAGTAAGAATTCTAAGTTTTGGGTCATAGCATAGGTAGAGGCTCTGCAGCTGAGTGCATAGAGGCCTAGGGTGGAAGTCCACAACTAAGTGCATAGACCCCTACAACTGTGTGTGCAGGGTAGATAGAGTCTGTAATCACTTGAAGATATCAATAAAGAGAAGTACTCTGCAAATTATGTGTCTTTGTTCCGATTAATGCATATTATTATATTATGTATGAAATTCCGTTATAATGCTTATGTGATGTGCGAATGTGTATAATTATGTTGGATAACTGAATGTAAATAAAAATATTCGTTTACTAAGTGATAACTATGATTATGTAATAAGATAAGTAAAACACTTAGACTAGTTTGGGAATCTGCACGGTATGCAACCCTAGCAGTGCAGAAGTACCAAAGCCATAAGTTAGGGCTGTGCGAAGGTCGATCATACCTTTTCATGGAGGTACTGATAGTCGAAGTAGAGGGGTGGTCTGGTAAGCCCTAGAACTAAGTGACTTGCCTGAAGGCAAGACTAGAAGGAATAAATTGACATCACAACCATCCCAAGGTGTGGAAACTTGGTTCCAACATGGCCCCATACTGCTTCATGTGAGACTTCAGTCCATGCTCTGTGGGCTGATGCCTAAAGGGCTAGAAATTTATGGATTTGTTTGGCTAACTAACACTGAACATCGGAGAAGCCCCCTCAGGCCAACACCAAGAATTTTCATTCACTTTTTTACTCAAGCCATAATTATCCACCATGTTAGGATTAACATAACTATAATTAGATCTAGGATCAATAAAAATTGAAACATTTTACTCATAGGTCTTACCTTCGATTTGATTAATGGATGCCTAATGGTATACCTACCTATTATCAAGTGTTGCATAAATCTGAGGAATGCTCTAACCAACCTCCCCAACTATTTATGCTTCCTTAGCACTGTAGATCTAAGTCTTGTCACCTTGGCACAATGGAAAATCCTTCATGTGATGATCCTTGCTACAAATCCAACACAACAAAAATCCCCTATCATTACCTTTATTCTACTTCTCTCTAGGAGGCACATACTTGAACATCTCCAAAAATATTCTAGTGTAATCATCATCTATTATGGAACCCATCTTCAGCTCATAGAACTCCTTGGCCCTGTCATCATAGTATATTTCAAATAGGTACTCTTCTTCAAAAGTCTCTCAAAATGATCCCATATCACTTACTATTTTCTAATGCTTCTAAAATTTTTCACATCTTCCCACCAGATATTTGTTTTCCCTTTGAGACTGAAGGTAACTATATTGGCTTTCATGTTCTTTGAATAGTCATGAAGTTTGAAGAAATTATTCATCCCAAGAAACCATGCTTTTGCATCCTCTATCTTCTTCACCTCTCCATAAAAAGTAGGAGACTTGACTTTCTTGAATTTCTCTATCAAGTACTCACACCTCCTATGGTACTAGAAATAATGACGATGGTGTGCCCTGGAAGAAGAACTAGAAGAAAACCCATACATACCAATCCTCCTTTTAGGTGGATCTAAGAATCTTCCACTATTCAACATATCCTCCCTATCCAACTTGTGTCTCTTTTGAGACCTACCACTGTATGCTCCATTAGTCTTCTCCTCTTATTCATGATTGATCCCCATCTATCCTTGCTTCTGCAACTCTGAAATACTCTATAAAATCAATGCATTAACCTCTTCCTACTTTTCCTGAGCTCTAGAAAGCCTTTTTTATGCCTTATTCAGCCTATTATTTTCTTCCTTACATCTTCCGATCTATTTCCTCATACTCCTCATTATATATGCTATATTAGGAGAATGTTATTCTCCTTGTTATTCAATTTACCTTTCCCATTCCATGGAATTGACATTAGGCCTTTAAGGGGAGTCATGTGAACTATAATCCACCATCATGTTCTTCATCATTGACCTAATCTTTCATGGACATCAACTCTAAAATACAAAAGAGGCATGAAAGGCATGCCTACAATTTTTGATAGCATTTTTGTGTGACTGATAAGACCCATGAAACCCTAATCTGATATATTTTCTCTATTCCATTTCCCTCTCATTTCTCTCTCATTTTACCATTTCAACTGGTAGTGTTTAAAAAAGTATAAACCTTTCATATTTCCATTTATGAAATCCATGGCAGCATGGTGGTTTGTAGTAGGGACCTCTGAGATCAAGGTAAGACACCTCGAGCGTATGTTGTCCAACAACACCTAGGTGTTCTCCCTCTCTATGGCCTCACATTGCTAGACCATATTGTATGGGTCCACCATTTTCTCCTACTCCTATTGCTACTCTCTCTATTGAGGTCTTTGCTAAATGATTGACATATAAAATATATCAGTCTCATACATAAAATACAATTGTTTTTATTAAATGAAAAATGTATTTAGAAATATGGAAACATAACTTTCAATTAAAAAAAAAGTCATCGATGCAGCCAAAACACAAGCATGCATCAGCTTCGGTGTGTTGTCAAATAAAACCACACCAACAACAGTGCACACATACATATGATGCACCATTGTTAGTTCACAAATTTAAATTTTCATCATGCTGTGTCACACTTATGCACCAGAGTGCATGGGTAATCTTTTCATACTGGTATGGAACGTTCAGGTTATCGAACGCACCGAGTTATAGCTATATTTTTAAATATTATTTTTGTGGTGCATTTGGTAAATAAAAAGGCATCGGGCATAAAAAATCAAGATACAATTATAGTTGACCTAGTGCATTTTCATTTAATAAACACACCCCAATAATAGTGGTGCATTATTTTCATGCACCAAACTTTGGTGTACCCTATATATTTATAGGGTACACCACTATTGGTGTGATCCGAGCATAGCAAGCACGTCGCACAGAGAATTATTATGTAACACCCTCCAATCGGGGTAAACATGAAACAAGAGGCCACTATGAGATGATTCAACCTCTAAAGTCATTTTAAGGAAGTAGAACCAATGGAAACATGCCATACAAACATTCAACATTAAAATTAGGACCCTCAAGAACCAATCCAACCTTTCCCTCAACCAACCCCTGGGTGCCACTAAGATTTTACACCGCTTGACCTCTGGACGGTATCATTCTATGGGCATGCCAACATCTAGGGACCTATGGATGCTCTCAGAGACCTATAATCCAATGTCCAGGGACTTTTTTGCATACTGATGTTTTAGCATCCCTCGAATTTTAACCACTTTTTTAGGCCAAAAGCCAAGGGCACTCTCGAGAATTGAATGACATCTTCAGAACACTAAAATAACAATGAAATGGTGTTACAAATTCAATCACTTAAATAAGATCTTGACTAGACCCCTATTATCGATGACAACCATTTCTTTGAACATATCATGAATATGGAATATTTAGGATTAAATAGCAAATATAAGCATAGGGGTCTCATACATATTGGAGGATCGCTAAGAAGTATTGATGACTCAACACATTAGTTTCCATTTAATTCATTAGGTCATAGATACATTGTTCATTCATTTACAAGTAGAAACATAATGAGATCCATACATAGCTACAACCATAAAACATATACATAACCAGCATGAAAACAACAAAAACACCAAGGAAATCGTAGCGATATAATGCACAAATAAACCTGTATAATAATCATAGAAATACAAGGATAAATAACCTAATATTGATGATGTAAAATCCAAACCCGATATGAGACCACCAAGTTCCACCACACCATAGAATGAATGATCCAAATCTCTCTTTGGTCATTCACCCCCATGCAATATTCTAAGCATGAATGTGGGATCTCATAAGCAACATCAATCAAAACCATCCAAGGCTTCCAGAGGCTGAACCACCTCAGCCGATCAAACAGTGATTCCACCTCACAGACGAACATCACCAAACCATCACCATATTTGTCTCTACCTAAGAATTCTATGGCTTTAGAGTGTTTGTTCCAACCCAGCTTCCAGGAGTAGTAACTCAACCCATGGATGCTTTTGGGCTCCAGAGTGTTTGTCCAACCAAGGCTCAAAGCCTAGTAACTAAAAACACAGTTGTTAGCCTCTAGAGTGTTTGTCCAACAAAAGCTCTAGGACTAGTAACTCAACCCACCAAGGGCTTTAGAGCATTTTTACGACCAAGGCTCGAGGACTAGTAACTCAATCCAAGTTGTTACAGGGCTTCTAGAGCATTTGTCCAAGGATCTGGCACTAATAACTCAACCCCAACCATTACAGGGCTTCCAGAATGTGTGTCCAACCGAGAATCCAAGAACTAATATCTGAACCCAAGCTAAAGAAAACATGAGAACCAACCAAAAACACAAAGGAATGAACCCACAACACCATGGCTATCCAAGAAATGGTAAGGCTCGACAAATCCATTGTTAATCCACGTAATCCTCCATGCTAATGAGACATGATAAGCAAGAAACATGGATGTGTCATTCATTGCAAAACTAGTGAGAAAAACATACATGCAACTCAGTACATGCAAGCGAAATCTGCTATAGTTGTTGATCTTGATGTTGTCTTGCTCTTTTCTGCTCTTCCTTTTCCTTCTCGCTCCAAAACTCCAAGCATGCCACAATCTCCAAGAGTGCTCCAAAAAAACTCTAAGTATCCAAGGGTATGACAGAGAGAGAGAATAGAAGAGAGCTCCACCAAAACTAAACTGAACAAGCCCACCAACTGATCTCAAAAGCCTTTTTATTAATGAAGCCTCCATTTTCTTCATTTTCCATTATTTTCCTTCAATTTCCTCCTCACATGCCTATGACCTTTCACCTTCCTTTTCTCCTAATTTCCATTATTTTCATAAATAAAATGGAAATTAATGCCTCATGTCCTTTCAAAGCCTTAGCCATTGCCTCTACCAATTTCCATGGCCATAATAAATTGAAGTGAAAACCCACAAGGATGTTTTGCCCAACATTCATCTTTGAATAAGTGTCCCATTAACCATGGCTATTGTTTTGCCTTTATTAACATTTATTGCACGAAATTTTCACCAGGGTTGATTCAGAACCCTCCCCCTTGGGGGAACACTGCCCTCGGTGTTCTACAACACATACAACCACAAAAATGTTAAGAAAATATACTACCAATGGAACTTTATAACTTAGCTTATTGCAGTATTTATAACTATCAACTTGCTAAAGCATGACAAACATATCATTTACTAGAGCTTTATAACAAAAATCATTGTCATATTTACAATAATAACCACATATAAACACATAGACATTTTCTTCAATCGAAAAATAATCATACTGTCTATGGAGCTTTGTAAATACAACTCGATACAAAATTTACTATGATATACACATATACATTTATGCATGTTTTCTCAACCAGCAAATAAAACAATACGATGCCTGCATCCACAACAGGGGAATAAAGGCTCACACTTATACTCTCAAAAGTAATACAAGGATTCACCTCCTTCTGAGGAAGACTAGTATCCACTTCCAAATTCAAATTTTCATCTAATGTCTAGTGCTATGATCCTATGCCACATGTCCCCTCAGTGAACATTTTCTGGCTCATTGTTCTAGGGCGCACTCCCAATGTGCATGTGATTCCATTTGGCAATGCTAATGACCAAAAAAAATCTATCCTCAACCTTCCCTTCTCTACTACATAGCCCCTTGGGAAATCGGTCACCCCATTCCATGGAGTCACATACCTTCCAAGTTCTACTGGCAACCCCAATCCCAGGTAGTCTATCCCTTAGCAAAGCTTTCTTACATCAGAAGATATAAAAATCAATGCATACCCCTACTTCAAAACCATCATACCAGTCATAGCATGCCCATGGAAATCAATGGGGACTAATGGGTACAAGTGTCCCACAATGCCCCTAGTCCTCAAGTGTGTTACCAACATACTGATGCATGTTCCAATTCCTTTTGTCCTTGCTGCTAATTCTTGTAGTCGATTTCAGCCACCCAACTGGGAATTTTCATGCTTCCTATAAAAAGAACAGAACTTCCATTAGATTTAAAATAAATTGAAATAAATTCACATCATACCTCATTGGTAGCTCATCAATAAGGGACACATTCATTTTTTTACTTCCTGTCAAAGCCAAACTAACTATTTGATCAAATCATCATGTATAAACATATCACATTAGGTTAGCTCAAAACACAACCATCATAGATAAAAGTCATAAATCACAAGTAACCATTATAAACCAAAATCATAAATCACATAATCATCACAGAATAGAATCATAGATCACATGTAATCATCATAGACCAAAATCATAAATAACATGCATAATTAAACTGAAATAAAATATTGATACTTATCCTTTAATCAGTCCTTATCTTCTACCTTTGTCCTTATTCCGTACGCAGTCTGGATCAGTTGCCACACAAAACAAACACAAGTGCCTTTTCCTCAACCATGTGCACATACACATAGTGTGCATCACACACATACAACCACACATGACATACAACACCATGTAATACATGCACCTACACCCAACGTACCACACATACACTTGTACCCAATGTACGAAAAAACATAATACATACACCTACACGAGGTGTATAACACAACATAACACATATAGATACACAATGTACATCACCATACATACATCCAAATGCAATGTGTGATAGCACACAATGCGTACACCTACACCTAGCATACAACATAAAACGATACATCTATACCTGATGTAAAAGAGCACATAATATGCTTGGCAACAGATCCCCCTATAGCATGTTTTTGGGGCTTAAAACCCAACATTTTGGTCAATGTAATGTAAAGACCCTCCAAAAGGCCTAAAATAATGTAATTGAATATAGAATGTGTCAGCCTACCCATGGTTCGCGGATCATGGGATTGTATAAATAGAGCGAGACCCTAAGTGTAAAGGAAGTATAACTCTTAGCTTTGAGAACTAATATGGGTTTTGGATGTTAAATTAGCTCAGAGTCTGTAAGTCCAAGTCTTGGGTTGTAGGAGTACGAAGAGGCTCTGCAGCTGAGTGTGCAAAGGCTTGGTAGAGTCTGCAACTTTGTGCGCGGACCTCTATAGCTGAGTAAACAGGGTGGAGTTGGGATTGCATCTGAATAGAAAATTAATAAAGGATAAGTTGATTCTAAAATACTATGAGTTTACTGCTTCTGTGATATTTATGCATCTCTTTACCGTTTATGATTACACGCACTGGTTATAAATGTTGAATGATTAATGAGAATATTGGGCCCACATAACTATGTTAAGATCTATAATAAACACACAGTGAGGAATAAGGATCTATATGGCTCCTCTTCATGCTCATTACAGAGTTATGTGGAGGAAGTCACATGAGCTGGAATGAATAGACGGCTACGCAGAGTAGCGTAAGCACACAGGATCGGTTCACGAACTTCCTAGAGTTCATCAAGACATCCGTATGGTGCGGAAACGTGGTTCCAGCACCCTCCCATACTACCTCGAGTGAGACCTCAGTCCGTTCTCCGTGGACTGCTGTGGATAAGGCTGGTATTTTCAGGATTTGTTTAGCTAAATCACTTCTAAACTTTGGTTCGGCCCCAACAAGCCAACAAATGGTTTGGTTGTCGAGACCAGGATCTACCTAAGGGATGTCTGATGTCAGAAGACTAGAATCCCATGAAGAAGGAAATTGAAGAGTGGTTGGATCAGAAGATTCACAAGTTTGTGATACAGGAAAACGGAACTCCGCAACTATCTCAGAAAAGGTGGCAAGATCGTTACATGTATACGAAAATCCACGATATCTTCTTTGCATCCTTTCCATCAGAGCTGTATGATTGGATCGTGAGATTAGCCAATAGCCAGGGAAGGTACAAACTCGATCAACCGATAGTGTGGTATCCGAAGTTAATGCGCAAACTAGAGGCATGAAAAGATAAGGTTGCACAAGCTCTGGACCATTGGCTCGACTGGATAATAGGAGGGTTTATCATTGAGTTCCTGGTAGACACGACTATGAGTTGTAGTGAAGCTGAATGACATTTTATCAAGGGGCTGTGAGGTAGGTAAATTAAATCCCTGAATACCTGGATTAAGATGTTGTTATGTGAGAGGTGGGTTATGAAAATAGATTAATGTTTGGGATGACACGGGGTGGAAAGATCTACAAAGGTACTGAGGGATTAGGAAATAGTCCCTTAATTTCACCTTCACGAGAGAGCAAGTAAGAGCTCACTCGGGTTTCTACAAGAAGTGCAGCCAGTTTGATAAGGCAGCACATTACGCAGTTATCACCTCCCCTTATGCCAATACCCGCTTCACCTACTTCACCACATATCTTCACCTACCCCGTCTCCACCAAAACCGTAGTTCAGCATAGCAAGTGCAATCAAGCTACCCGTATTCAGAGGAGTATTAAATGAGGATCCAGCTCAGTTCTGGTTCATGGTAAGAGTAGTGTGCGAAGCACAAGGGGTGATGAAAGACAACATCAAGAAGACGACGTTGGTGAGCACGCTGCAGGATCACACGCTGTCATGGTATATCAAGCATTCTAATGATCACAGAAATGTAGGAATAGCGAAGATCCAGAATGCATTGAACAGAGAATATAGCAGGCCAAAATCAGAGACAGGGTTAATCATCGAATTTAAAGGGATCATTGCTTATAGGTGAGACCCCTTGGGATCTGGATCAATAGCTGAAGAGTATGATCCATGAGGCTAATACGATTCTAAATTATGCACAACACCATGCATGGTTTGTGGCATCTTTGACACCACACTTTAGGACAGTGCTGTCACAGCAAAAGCTTTCAACCCAGGCCAAAGCATTGGAAATGGCGATGAGGTTGCATGAAACACCTATACAGGATCCAAGATTGGGAGTCCAACAAATCCATGCATAACTATAGAGTCTATGCTTGGAGATGTAGAGCTTGAAGTAGGATAGGGCATCCCAGCTGGAGGTGTGTGAAGAAGTAGTGCATAAAATGCAAATGCCAGGGCCACGACAAGGATCACTATCCAATATTCGCAAAGTAATTGGCAGGAAGGGGGCCAATGCCATTGAGACCAGAGGCATAAGCAGGGCCAACTGTGCCACCAGCGCTATGCTGCGTAATCTATCAGATAGGAGGAAAGCACACGATAGATAACTGTCACTTATTGCGGAAGTAAACATAGACTCACCTACAACTGTTTTGTAATTTTTGTAGATCGGTGGGCCATGATGAGCGTACTTGTCGTAGCTACAAGTTAATGGTGG
Organism: Pinus taeda; assembly: GCA_000404065.3. Taxonomy (NCBI): domain Eukaryota; kingdom Viridiplantae; phylum Streptophyta; class Pinopsida; order Pinales; family Pinaceae; genus Pinus; species Pinus taeda. The sequence continues at coordinate 62,117 of APFE031361745.1, read as the reverse complement.
AACAGACCCTAGCATATAGAATGTAGATGGAAATTCGAGGCCTCGACCTAGCTGTAAGGATGGCGCGTGGTAGATTTCACGACCAAGGTCGAGGAGGAGGAGGAATGGGATCATGAAGGGGTCATAAACAGTTAATCTGTTACAATTGTAGAGGACTAGGGCACTACACTCATGATTGTACAAACCCGATGAGAATATCATGTTCATATTGTGCTCATTTCTATCATGAAGTAGTAGATTGTTCTACGTTGATCACAGAAGCACACGAGAAAAGGGTACTACAACCTACTCCGACTCAAAATATTCAAATGATGAGGTCTAAACTGTGTGAAGAAGACCCAAATCTGAATATGGTGCTCGGAAGCGGCGTGACCACAGGGGAAGATAAGGGGAAGCAACCTGAGGAAGATACATGGGTTCACAAGGCTCCTACAAAGGAACCTCAATTTGACTTGGAACACACAAAGGAGACGTTTATGGAAGCTAAGAAGAGCTTCATAAAGCCCTCTATTTTAGGTAGCAAGGATGAACTAGAGCCAAGAATGGATGCTTCTATGCTTACTACCTTTTAGAGACATGTATGAAATTGTTTCATGATAATAAGACAATGAAAGGACTACCGGAGATGATCACTAGGTGCGCGGGTTCAAGTGAACCACGCATAATCTAAAAACTGGGAAATCATACATTGCACACTAGAAGGGAAATGAGATTGACGGTGTAGATTGGTGAATATGAAATGGATCAGGTAATCCTAGACCTGGTTTCGGATGCAAATGTGTTACCAAAGCAGACACGAGAACGCATGGGCAGGCCCGTGTTGTAGTGGTCCCCTATTCAATTACGAATGGTGAACCAAAAAAATATTTCTCCTCTGGGGAGATTGCAAGGGGTAACAGTTGATATCGACGACATGAGCACATAGATGGACATTGAAGTAATAGAGATTGTTGATGACAACAATCCTCATCCCGTGTTGCTAGGAATAGACTTTGCCCATTGATATGAATGGAGTCATCAACTTGAAGAAGTGGAAAATGATATTCGAGAAAAAGTCCCTACGCATAGTAGTTCCGCTAGATCCAACTGAAGGAGTGCACTACACTGAACCTGTGTGCGAGGAGGACATCGACGATGAGCTAGATTGCATCTATTAGATAACAGCGCAAGACCAGGATCAGGTGAACCCAACTCCAAATGGAAGAATCTCGTGGGAATGTGACAGTTCGTGTACTTTGGATTAAGATGAAGAAGTAGAACGTTGGTAGAACCAGTTGCACGAAGTCACAATGCTGAATTACAACATGATGATTAGATCACTATAATGTGTGACAATAGAAGCAAGGGAAGTGCTAACATATGATGGGGTAACAACGGTGGATGAATTCGTAGAAAAATTTGAAAGTGCAGTACTGGAACCATAGTGGTATGGTGCACTTGAATGGGTATTGCGCACGACACCCACACGATGGTGGAGTACCCATCAGAAGACTATTGGAAATTGGCACGAATGTAGAAGATGGATGCACTTATGGTTTGGAAGTCCCCAGCATTGAACGAGAGTTGGGCAGCCAAGACGAAACAATTTGTATGCCCACCTTTGTCGATAGATGCAGACATGTTTTATGCAAGCACATCCCAGACTGAGAATCAGAAATTATAACCTGATACGGCAGCATGGAAACTCATGCACACCACAAATATTCCACGTTGGAGAATTCAGAAAGCCATGTGGAATCTTGAACAGAGTTTAGCAAGCGGAATGAACTAATTCAGACCTACACGTGCCAATAGTCTAATGGGCCTATGGGGCCAAGTGCAAGAACCTCAATGCAAAGATGATTCTCAAGACAACGAGCAGAGTCGAGGCCGTAGCTTTGGGAAAGAATCCTCACGCAATGACTCCCATAATTGTGACAACATGTGAAGACCAGAGTGAAGATATTATACAATCATACGAGGATGAACATATGTAAATTCAAGAAGCTATTTAGTGAGGAAAACTTTACCTTCATGAACTTTACCTTCACAAGCATTATGCATTGACAGAGGGATGGGGCCACGTATGGGCAGGCCTACAACTGCACTAGAAGATTCTTGCCAAGAATTTTTTTCTATACTACCATGGCTGTGACCGCACCTTATTAGACAAAGTAACCAAAGAAGTGCACTAGATAAGGAAGAACACGAGGCATTGACTGGCGCGAGGATAACTAAGGAAGGCCTGCAAACTGGGTTGGAAGGTGACTTGATGCCTTGAATCAACAATGCGACCACCTGACCAGTAAGAGGAAGCACAGTCTCAGCGCTCCCAGTAGTTGAAAGAGAGCACGGGACTATAAACAAGTCTGTAGGAGATTTACGCTGGAAGGAGGTTACACATAGGGTCAGTATGTCACAAGGGTCGCGTTGACGCACAAGGGGTTGTGCTGCCACACGAGTAGGCTGGAAAGTGACTGTTGGTGTCACTGTTCAGGACAAGATGTCCAATTTAAGGCAATGAGGGGTGGGCGGCGGGCAATTAAGACACAAAGCAAGACCTAGATTTGGGGCTATCTACCACCATTCTCAAATTAATGAGCCTAATGTGGAGATAATAGTCGAATTTGAATTTAGAAGGGCATATAAATCATAGGAGGTTCTCAACCGAACAACCTGTAGCATTTTAAGAATTCAGTTGTTGCGTTATCATGTAGGTATGAACCTGATAATTTGGAGGTTGTAAGAGCAAGTCTGTGGTTTGAAGCATTTTCGAAGGATACATAGGATTCCTTGGTCAGTGTAATGACAACAACCAAGGGAGCGGTGCAGAGTTCTACACCACTGGTAGGGGATGCACTAGAAATCACTAAATCATCCTAGATGCCAAGGCACGAAAAGGACTCATAGGCAGTAGGACCGGTTTGTATGTCTCCATGAAATCCACGTCTTGATAAGTGGTCCATGGAAGAGAAGGGAAAAATGGTTAATATTGAGAGCAATGATGAAGAGTAGGATTTCCAGGAACTCGTAGAAGAGATCGAACTAGAGGTAGAAATGGAGGAAGACATCTAGCCAGCATGCACCGTAGCAAATCATCCCAACTATGTCCCTCCATGGAAAGGGAGCGTAAAAGTACCTAAATATCTAGATGTTGTTAAAAGCACAATCAAAACCTTGTTCCTCCTCGAGGGAATTATGTTTGAAGGTTCAGCTGTGGGCCACGTACGCACGATGATGTATGAAAATTAGGACCTTGTGGATAGTGAAAATTTCCCTCATTTAGAAACTAACCAACTAATGGAACAAAGCAAGGAGGGGTAGTTATAGTACCGCAGCCATGGAAATGGCTGCGGGGGGTGGAGGAGGCTAGGTTACTCCATCTCCTATCGATTCCACACTTTCATCTAGCACCAATCACGATATTTGTCATTAGGCAACTGGTTTTCCTGGTGTACGATGGGTACTTGTGGCTGGAGGAGCCCATTCCCATCATGGCAGAGCTTATTCATAAGATTTCGCAGCTTCCTTGTAAGGGAAGGGACCCCGCAGAAATAGCTGGTACAAGTGGAGACTTGGCGATTGCAGAGGCTATGAGAAAGAAATATAAGTTGAACAAAAAGTAGAGGGGTTACGTTACTACTAACATTCAGGACATTGGGGTTCGAGTCACTACTTAGTTGTTGGCAGGAAAAGTGATGAGAAAATGTCATGGCAATGAGGTACCAACAACGCTCATCGTGGTTGCCGAGCAATGAGCAGAAGGGGTACAGTTCAACTGGGTGCAGTTCTTCTGTGAGGAGTTCCTGATGAACAGGAAGGAGCCTTTGGAGTAGGGTAAGACCTTCGACTACACGTGGTTGCTCTTATCCATCTTGTTACTTGTAGGGGAATTGTCGGAGGATAGTCAGTTTCCAGCTAGCTAGGGGTATCAAAGTACACATCGCTATGGGTGATGAAGGATGCCACGAGAATCCGTGAAATCGATATCTTTTGGGTATGGATGGAGGTGAGCGTACAAATGTGGATCAAAAAACGACTATGCCTAATCCCCTTTGTATACGACAGCCTATGGAGCTTTGAAAACTTTAAAGTGGACATGCACAATGTGTATATCAGGGCATGAAAAGACCCGGAGGAGAACTAGACAAAACTCTCATTAATGCCAATCAATGACATAGTATTTACGGTGCTGGACTCCTGGCCACCTGCGTGACGTAGCCTGGATCTGATAGTGCATGATGAAGCAATAATCAAAAGAAAGAAGGATTCCGCCAAGCTACTAGCACAATAGAAACAAAATGAGTAGCTCATTGAAGAGGTCAAGGATTTCCACAAAGTAGCGAAGGCTGCCATGGAGTGGACCAAGGTCGCTGAAAAGATAGTGGTAGCAGGGGCCACCACGACGCAGGAGGAAAGAGGCTCGGACCTAACCACATGACATGGGGTAGATGATATGACGGAAGGCACGAACCCTACACAATTGAAATGACCATGTGGGACAGAATGAACTGGGCCACGAAAGAAGACCAAGGCTTCCAAATTGGATGGAGAACCTATTACATTGACAGAGGGTGATATATACAACATTGGTGACACAATTCATGAAGTCACCAGGGAGGCACTCCAAGAAGCAATGATGAAGCAAAAAAATGTGTTGGGGGTGCTCAAGGTGCAACTCCAAGGACTTCAAGTGTGGCCCCAACAACAAGGAATGGTAGCTCTCTATAGGGCTATGGGTACATCAGCAACCGAGCAGTTGCTGTAGGCAAAAATGTCTAATACCATCATGTTACAGGAGAGAGCACTAACAACGGACAACACAGAGGATAGAGCCGCGTAGGCCAGCTCAAGGGACTTGGCCTAAGCTTGGCTGCCCTTCCACGAGAGATATTATACTAGCTGTAGGATGGAGCGACGACAAAGCTCCATGCTAGGGAAGGGCACGCGATATAGTTGCTCAGTGAACAAAAAATCATCATCGAGCGGCTGAGCCTCTAATGTGATGAAGCAATAGCACAGACTTAGCAGTTGGAGAAAATCATCGACGAACCATGATGCCTCATCCCTGAGCTAGAGATTGCAGCAAACTTATTAGTAGACATACAGATCCACAAATTGGGCAGTGGATTCATCGAGGCAAAGGAGGAAGCAATGAGGAATTAGTTGGACCTCAACCTACAGATCGTGGAGCTGCAGCTGAAGGTGGAACCCTCCACACCCCCGGAAGTCAAGGAGCAGTGGTACCACACCATTCAATAGGAGTTGGAAGCAATAAAGCATGCCATACAGTATTTCATGGGCTTGTTAGATCAGTCACTCTTCACCCTCACTTCACTATAGGAAGACCCAATGCTACAACATTTAGAGACAGAAGCACAAGAGTTGCAGCAGGCCTATGAAAATGTTTGGGGGACCATGCAGACGGTTGCCATTACTCAAGGACTACGAAAGATGAGGGAGGCCCCGGCTCTAAATTAACATGTGGACGCCCACGTTAGAAAGAATCATTTCTTAAAGCATGCATCCAACCTTGGCTCGAGGAAGAATTCATGGTCACCACCAAGATCTAGGGAAAGTTGGCATAGATGCAGGGCATATATGCACTCAGGCAAGGAATTGCACCTAACAATGATGCATCAAATAGTCGTGGACAAATTGTATAGTGGATAGTGGAAGAATGTGTTGCGAACATAAGCGAACCACAAAGGTTGCTGGATGAACTCTCCGTGAAGATCAACGCACCAGCTGAGTGACTCAGGACGAGTCACGATGATTGTGCTAGTGGCCTGTTGTGTAGTGGATCCCCCCATAGCATGTTTTTGGGGCTTGACGCCCAAATTTTTGGTCAATGTAATGTAAAGACCTCGCAAAATGCGAGTGTGAAGCACGAGAGTCTAGGGTTGTCCGCCCTAAAATAATGTAATTTAATATAGAATGTGTCAACCTACCCATGGTTTGTGGACCATGGGATTGTATAAATAGAGTGAGATTCTAAGTGTAAAGGAAGTCTAAGTCTTAGCTTTGAGAAGTAATATGGGTTTTGGATGATGAATTAGCTTTGAGTCTGTAAGTCCATGTCTTGGGTTGTAGGAGTATGAAGAGGCTCTACAACTAAGTGCACAGAGGCCTAGTAGAGTCTGCCGCTGTGTGCGAGGACCCCTGTAGCCGTGTGCACAGGGTGGAGTTGGGATTGTATCTAAACAAAGGATTAATAAAAGATAAGTTGATTCTAAAATACTTTGTGTTTATTTCTTTTGTGATATTTATGCATCTCTTAACAGTTTATGATTACATGCACTGGTTATAAACGTTAAATAATTAATGAGAATATTGGGCCCACATAATTAAGCTAAGATCTATAATAAATACACAGTCAAGAATAAGGATCTAGACAATTCCTCTTTGTGCTCATTACAGAGCTATGCGAATGTAGTCGCATGAGTTGTGAAGGATAGACGACTGCGCGGGGCAGTGCAAGCACACAAGATTAGTTCAAAAACTTCCCAAACTTCATCAAGATATCCCTAAGGTACAGAAACCTAGGACTAGCACTGTCCCATACTACCTCAGGTGAGACCTCAGTCCGCGCTCCGTGGACTATTATCAAAAGGGCTAGTAGTTTTGAGATTTGTTTGGCTAAATCACTTATGAACTTGGGTCAGGCCCCAACAAGCCAACATATGTACCTACATGTAGTACAACATAATGAGTACACATGTCATGATACCCCAACTACACATTGCACATACATAGTACCACATGTCCTCAACACAACATGTATGACATGCCCACAATACCATAAGTACACCATTAGCACATGTACAACATGTACATAATACCACCTGTACACTGCATCACCTGCACACTGTGTGCACAACATCACATGTGCATGACACCACTTGTGCAATGTGTACACAATGCCACATGTACACTACACCACTTGTAAAACGCGTACACAATACCATATCCATGACATGTACATGACACCACATGTATACAACATCACATGCACGACATGTACAGAGCACCACATGCACACAACACCATATGTAAAACATGTAGATGGAAACACATGCCCAGAACACCACTTGTACAATCATGCACATAACACCATATGTACATAGCATTGCATATGAAACATGTACATAGCACCCTATGTACAAAGCATTGCATATCCAACATGCAAATAACACCATATGCACACAACACCACATATCCATCATGCACACAATACAATATGTACATAATAACCACATATCCAACATGTGCATCGCACCATCTATACCCAACACTACATATGAAACTTTCACACAACACTATCTGCACCACCTTGTATGTACTCATTGCATACGAAACTTGTACACACACTATATAGACACAACACTCAATGCACACAACATCACAGAGGCAACATGCACAACATATACAACATATGCACAACATTAGTAAACAACATAAACTTTAAAGCGGGAACTAATACGATTACCCATTTTGTTGAGGTAGAAAAAAAATCAACCAATTTTGAAAATTGGTGATGTAGAATATATA
>APFE031361745.1:0-54291 GCA_000404065.3 Pinus taeda | reverse complement strand
TTTTTTTAGAAGGCTTATTTTTTGACTTTAAAATTTCTAACGTATTAAATGTGAATAATTATTTTCTAAATTTCACAATTTTTGTAGTCTTCTTCTTCATTTTTTTTTGTTTTTCTTTTAATTTTTTTTGTAGTGAGATCTTTTTTTTGCATAGTTAAAGAATAAGGTCGATATTTTAAAGTTTTGATATTCTACATATTTATAGATCATTAATTAGTTTTTCAATGCACATCAAATAATTGCCTCTAAAAAAAAAATAATTTTTAATAATTGACATAAAAATAAACATTTTGAACATAAATATAACAAAAAAAGTACACATTTTGATAATTTTTTTGCTGGAAATGACATGTCAAAATGACAATTTTTATAGGAAAATTTTAACAAAAAAAAGGGTTAAATAATAGTTTTTTTGTATGAATTTCATGTCAAAAAAAAAGATCATAGTTTTCTTCAAAAAATAATGATTCACATAAAAATTAAAGTGAAATCACATAGTATAAATATTGAACATATAATAACATTAATTGAATACCTCTTCTTGTCATAAAATGTCAATGTCAAAACATTACAAGTATAACTAATTAATAGTTACAAAAAATGAGCTTTATTTCCAAGCATAACTTAAATTTAATCAATAATATCACATAATCCAAACTCTTTATCCTCTAGAGTTTCACGATTGTCTTCTTCCACAATAATTTATGCTTCATTTTGCTCATTTTCCTCTTCTCATGGATCTTTGATGTTTGTGAATCTCCCAACGTATGCCTTTCCAATCATTCCATCTAATGGTGGTTGAGGTTCCTTTGTCTTTTTCTGCACATGTGATTCATAAAATCCCCTTTTCTTAACCCAATTTCTTGCATTGCATCTCGAAGAAATTGAAGAGCATTAATTCTTTCTTGAATAAATTTGCATTGTACTAGCTCTTTTTCATTGGTAGTGAATTTTCTTCCTTTTTCTAGGCAACATGCCAGTGTTGTACCAAATTATGAAGCACAAAAGAAATAATGAAGTAAAGTAGTATAATGACATATAAATTAATAAATAAGATATTGAATTCCAATTTTATATAATAAAACTTACCTGAGCCTAAAAATTAATCTAGAACCCTGTCTCCTTCATTTGAACATAAGTCTATAAGATAGGTAGTTAATGACTGTGGTTTTTGATAAATGTTAATTGTCTCTCATTTTCTTATTTATCTTCATATGCTAGTTTTTTCACAACAACATCATAAACCAGTGCTTAGCTATGACTCTTTCTATCTACCCGTTTAAGATGCATAGATGTATAGTTATCATTTTTTGTACAACTATCAATATGGATGAACTCACAATCATTTATAATTGGCTGATCTTGATGATTAATAATATTTGACTCTTTCCTGTAACATAAAATAGTAAAAGTTCAGTTAACTTGTACATAAATGAATTTTTTAACATTAATCAAACATACAATTTCAATGTCTTACCATGTAAGCTACACCCTTGAGTTTGTTTTCCCCTTCAAGCTTGTCAATAACATTTCCAATTGTGTCTGAATGAAATGTCACAAATCTCCATAATGGTGATGATGTGACTTCTACAAATCCCACAACCACTTTACTAAGAGATGATAAGTATAAGGGTCACTATCATAGTCAATGTTTGGGATATTGAAACCATGGGCAATATTTAGAAAAACTAGGGAATAATCCCTTTTAGGTATGAGTTTAGCAATGTCTTCACAACCACCTTGTATTACTTTATATTGAATAGTTTCAAGCCCATTTCAAATGAAATGATTAAGAGTTGGATCAAATTCAATATTCCTAAGACTCTTCTTTCTCACTCTTTCGATCTTATTTTTTTCAATAAATCTTCTGAAACTATCTTGTGCTCCATTTGCATCCTTCCTCATCTTTAAAAAATAACCAAATATATATATATATATATATATAAAATAAAAATACTATACAAATGAATAAAAATGAATGTATAAATCAACATACATTTTTAAATGCAAGATAGAAATGTTTTAGTGTTGATGGAGAACCTCAATCTAGTTAGTTGCGTACAACATCATCTCAACTATATTCATTTAAAAATTTAACCATTTCTTCTTGTATTTTCATTTAAACTTTGTGACTGAATAGATAAGTAAAAAAATTTAATATAATGATATGTGTAACAAATACTACCAAGAACAATATGTTATATTTAAAAGAAAATTATAATCTACAAATAAATAAAAATAATTCGACAAACTTAGTTTTGAAATTCCTGATACATTTTGTCCATTGATAATTCCCCTCACTTTGCACAAGATAATATTGTTCTGACAAGTTTTTCATCCTTGACTCATAGAAATGCTCTCCAAGGTGTGATAGTCATATCTTTTGGAAGATGCTTCATTTCAGGACCTCATTTACCGATGCTATATATCAATGGTTTATACTTTTTGACCTTCTAATTTTTAATGCTAATGTTCTCCGACATGCTATAAATATGATTAATCAATTCCCATATATCTCGAGTTCTAAATTCCAAATGGAAAATGTTATCAAAACTTATGAATATATCATAATGTACTTTGCCACCATTTCAATCAATTTTTTCATCAATTTGATTGTCTACTTGCATACAACATTCCTTCTGAAATTCTAGACTAACATTTATCTTATCCCAACAACATTTTTCTTCAAATTAATTATGAATAAATCTAATCCTTTGGATGAAATTAATAGACATCCTATACTCAATATTTGTATTATGATCCCATGCCAATAAAATTTCTTTTGTATCTCATAAACCAACATAAATGATACATTTAATTGTTTCAAGATGTGGGTTATTGGGATATTTCTCCATCAAATACCTTTGAGCTTCAACAGAATGACTCCCCCCAAGCAAATAATAATTGTATTAAAAACATCTTGAGTTATCAAATGCTTATTTGTTGGGAACTTGAACCGGATCAACAAGAAGCACATAATCAACCACATGAACATATGGATTGTACCTCGTCAATGTCTCCAAGTTGTGAACATGCAGGTTGTGTGGCTTTCCGATTTGATATTTAAATTTCCCTTCACTTGGCTTATATATTTGTTTGAAATTAAGTTCAAATGTAGGACCACCCTCAATTAAGTTTTTCTTTCTCAAGTTATGTCGAATGTAATTTTGTTTTGTTTTAATAATGCCATCCTCTAAATCAACTCCCAGTGTAATGATTTCCCTGCTTTCTTTTGAATTTTGACTAGGATCTTCACTATTGGCCTTGACTATTTTAGAATGATCAAATTTTGTTTTCTTCCTCCTCTTCTCTTATAGATAAGTAACATTCTCATCACCAAATAAAACATAGACATTCTTGGGCTTTATTACTTTTGGTCTTTTATGGTTGTTCTCCTTTCTAACATTAATTATAATCTCATCTTCAGTAATGGAAACATATTCTTCGGCGTCAGTTTCAACTTCCTCATCTTCAAAATTAACATGTTTACCTTTGCTAGATTTATCCACTATAGGAATTCTTTGTTGATCCCTTGGATGTAGTTTTGTAGCATCATGAATTACTATTTTTTCCTTGTTTGTGATATCTTCTTCTAACCTTGACTAGAAACTGCTAACAACCTTCATAATATATTGATCTATGAAATAAATGCCTCCCGATGTAATTGAAATATTTTCAATAAAATTACGTCAAATAAAATATCATAGAACAATAAAAACAAAGTTATAAAAATATAATGATACAGTTACAATAACATAAAACAAATAAATAAAAAAATAATACTTACGATATCTTGTGCAAACTCATTTATGATTTGTTTACACATATTTGTATATTCATCTGTCATTCCATACATTAACAATGCAAATTTATATTTAATCTTGTCATATGACTTGGGTGTTTTTATAAGTATATAAACAACTTTAGTGTCTGGTATGAAATAGATATCTAGTACTTTTCCCAACACCTCATAACTTCCACTATCATTAGGGATATCAATATATAGATATATGTGCAGATGTTGTTCACCTTCTCTATCTTTCACATAAGATATATGTTTTGTAGGCTTCACTTTTTGTGATTTCTTTCAGTAAGAAATCATCTTCTTACCCTTTGAGGAAATTTATTTATTTTTATTTATTAGCTGAGGTTTTGGTTAGTTCAATAGTATTTTTTGAGGATCCACCTTTAATTTTAGTAGTATTTAGTCCAGAAAGATTCACTTAAATATTCCTTGATGGCATTTTCTCGCAAAAAATATACACATATATATAAATCAGTAAATTGCAAAAAAATCAATAGCTTAAGTAAACAAAGAAAATGAAACAAAATCTAAAAATGGAAAAATGCCAGAAACCTGCACATGGACCCCCATGACAAGTTGGATGTTCATACAAGAAACAAAAAAAAAGTGATTCCTTATAAAAAGAATTATTTATTTTTTCATTTGTCCCTAGTCCCTTGGGAGGCCAGGGACTGGTTCTTAGAATCATCTGCCTATATGTGAAGGGGTCGATTCTTAGTACCGACCCACTACCTACTAGGTTTCATTGTGCCTTAGTGTTGTGTGGCGCTTGTGCCTGTGGGCGGTCACACTCGGCCGTGGGCATGCCCACGTGTGGAAAAACACAAAATGACCATCTAGCCTACAAGGGGGATAATTCTCAAAATCACCCCCCTCTCCTGTCAGGGGCTGATTATGAGAATCTCCCCCTGGCTCGTCGGGGACCTATTCTAAATATTGAAACCTATTTTAAAATATCATAAATAATATTTAAAACATAACCTTTCAAAAAAACTTAAAAATTAAAAAAATGGCTCGCCACCCCCATGTGCCAAGTGGGCCTCTTCCCCCATGGGCCAATTGGGCCTCCACCCCCACGTCCTCATTAGGCCACAGGGGTGGGGTGGGATGGTGTGTGTTCCCCCTCTCGCCCCAACCCCGTAGCCCAACCACGCTGGGCTACACAGGTGGGTACCGCCAACAGGCACGACCAGACCGACCATGCCCATTGCTGATGTAGTGGCCTCCTATGTGTCAGGGGTTGTCTAGTAAGCTTGACTCATCTAAATTTTTTATTTCTAAAAGAAATCTATTTTTCATTACTAAAAAGTTAAATATTATTTTACTGGGATATGTTTTTTTTCTCAGGTATTTTACAAGAAGATAACAACCCAACTAACACATAACTACTAGTAAACCTATGTGAGTTTAAGACTTGCACACAGCAAAAGGGAAACTAACTTTTGAAATGTGATAATCTTATGTTGAATATGTTGTCGATAACAATGTAGTTTCTTCACAAAATTATTCCAAGTATTTTAACGAACCTTGAAAAGCCTTGATGTGATGTGAGGAACAGTGATAATGAAATTTATGATATAGTAGAAATTTTGGAATTGTTTTACAACATGGTGAATGTGGTATTAATTTGTTTTTACAAAAACTTTAACATATAAAACTTGTTATGGCGATATAGTGATTTATGATAAAGCAAACATTACATAATTTTTTTACCACATGTTGAATGTGGTATTAATCTTTTTTTTTATAAAAACTTAACATATAAATCATGTTATGGCGATACAGTGATTTATTTGAAATGTGCGATAGAAGATATAAATGAAATTAAAAGAACTAATCAATTGTCTAGTAAATGTTATATAGTTTGACGAGAACAAGAAAACAAATGCTGGAGATGAGAGGCTCGAGAAAATACGTGTGAAGCTAGGGTTTGTAGAAGAAAATTAGTGTTGGGCACCGTGGAGGGGTGAGAGGGGGGCAGTTCCACTCCCTCCTATAGGTAGGTAGTCTCCAATCGCTTCAAGAAGCCACTAGAAGGTGAAACCGGAAGTTCAGGAAAATGCAAATAGGAAAACAGAAGCTCAGAAGGGCAGGAAGATAAATAGGAAGAAGTCAGAAAAGAGAAGCGAATAGAGGGAGATAGTTAGAAAGTTGCTCACAGAAGTCAGACAGGACCATGTAAACCTGGGGCGACCATCACACCCTGAGTGGTGTTAAGTGATCTAGCACTACAAGCGCACAGGGAGCACATGGCGATGTATGTAGTGATATGTAAATTCATGGGGGTATGTCCTATGTAGAAAGCATTAAACGCATCTATAAAGAATCATTGGAAACCTAAGGGAGAAATATATCTGTACCTTGGGTCTAAGGGTTTCTTCACAGTCGTTTTTACAAACTTAGAGGATAAATACAAGGTGTTTGAAGGAGGACCATACTGCTATGCTATTGCAGGCCTCTATATGCGACCATGGGTGATGAATTTTGTCTCGAAACAAGAGAAATTCACTTCAGTACTGGTATGGATAAAAATCTATTCCCTACCTCTAGATTATTGGAAACCAGAATCATTAAAAGCCATAGGCAATAAACTAGGGCATTTTTAAAAAATATCAGAGGGCACACTGTGAGGAAAATACACCTCCTTAGCCAGTATATGCATAGAAATGGACCTTTTTGGAGCTCTACCGGATGAGATAATTCTAGAAGTATTTGATGAAGAATGGGTGCAAGCGGTGGACTACGAGCATGTTCCTTTCAGATGATGCAAATTACATGAACACGAGCACCACTTCAAAGGCTTCCCTTTAAATAAAATCGAGTGCAATATTAATGCCACCTCAGGGAAAGAAACATAAATTTTTACCAAAGTGGAAGGCATAGGTAGAGGAGGTAGAAAGAACCAGGAGAAATTCAATGAGGAAAGGAAACTTAGTTAAAACAGGTTCAAAATATTAGAAGAAGAAGATGGGCACGATAAAGAGAATTAAGAACTAGAGGATAGCCATGTAGATAAGGAAAAGGAGGACATCATGGAGGATAGAACTGAAAACAACCAACACAAGGAGGATCTGCCAAGCACTATGGAACTTGAAAGGGACCAAGAGATGACCCCAGGTGAAGTGGGAATGGAGGATCATGAACTGCAGGATATTATTGAAAGGGGGCATCCCGATCAAGAAAAGTTCCTAGAGAAGGGACAAACCAAAGTAGTGGATTCACTACATCAAGAGGAGTTTAACAGAGTCCAACATCTATTCCTCTGGAGAACTCTGGCAAAAGGTGTGGGGGACAAAAGGAATCATGATAGTTATGACAATAGAGGGGTTAAAATGATGGAAGAAACATTGCGACAAGCTCCCAAGAACCTAGGTAGAAAAAGAGGAAGAAAAAAATAGAAGGAGCTGCTAATAGAGTGTGGAAAACTCATGATCAACTCAAGTAAGATGAAATACCTAACAAGTCACTCATTTACAAATATTTCTTAATGAATCTTACAACATGGAATATTAGAGGTCTAGGAAGTAAAAGGAAATAGAGAACTCTCAGCAATAGAATGAAAAATGAAAAACCAAACATGGTATTTATACAGGAAACAAAATGTTCAATGGAAAAAATAAGAGAAATACATAGTAAATGGCTTATTAAGTATGAATATCTAGAATTTAAAGCAGACAAAGTAGCAAATGGAATTCTCACACTTTGGAACCCTTTGAAACTTGGTATCCTAGATGCCGAAGCATCCAGGAACTATCTATCAATGATCATCCAACCTTCAGGGGACAAGGAACTTTATTTGATCACAAATGTATATGGTCCACAAAAGCATGAAGATAAACTTACGCTCCTAAACTCACTGGAGGAGATAATAGAAAGACATCTGGATATCCCCAGGATTCTGGGAGGGGACTTTAATATGATAAAATCTCTATTAGAGAAAAAAGGTGGGTCTAGATCACTAGGCAAAGATTCCATAACTTTTCAAAATTTCATAAAAAAATGAGGCTAGTAGATACAAAGACAAGTAATGGTATCTTCACCTGGAATAATAAGAGGAGAGGAGTGGCTTAGGTGGCCTCTAAAATTCACAGATTCATTATTTCGGAGGACCTTATTCTTAGAGGTCTTAACTTATCAACTATGATACTACCTTTTGGAGGCTTGGATCACTGGCCTATTCAACTTCAATCGTCATTTATAGGAACTCCGAGAAACAAACCTTTCAAGTTTTAAAACATTTGGCTTACCCATCTTGATTTCATCAACAACATTGAAAAATACTGGATAGAAGATATGCATGTTCAAGGCATAAAGATGTTCCTTTTGCATCAAAGATTGAAACACATCAAACACAGGCTTAAATATTGGAATAAGAATGAGTTTGGCAATATCTTCGAAGCCAAAAAGTACTTGAATAGAAGCTATAGGAAATTAACCAGGTCCTCATCATAGATGGCTTCACCAACGAGAGTAAGGGACAAGTTGATTATCTTCAACAGAAATGGGAGGGGGTACAATGGTTAAAAGAAGGAGAAAGGAATACAAGGTTTTTTCACAAATCCACCATGGAGCATAGATCTCAAAATAGGATTACAAAAATAAAAAATATTCAAGGAAAACAGCCCAATATCAACTAAGAAATACAAGTTGCTCTAGTCCAACATTTCCAAGGCATAGGAGAGGAGCCTCTCATAGATAGATCACAATTTATCAATGACTTCACAAAGCACATTCCCAAGCTAGTGACGAGAGAAGAAAATTATAATCTTAATAGGCCAGTGAATGAAGAGGATGGTAGCGGAATCATTAAAGAAATGCAAAATGGGAAAGCTCCAGGTTCAGATGGTTTCAACGTGGACTTCTTCAAAACATGTTGGGATATAGGCAAACAAGATATCCTCGATGTGGTGGAGGACTCAAGGAAAAACAAAATTGTTCTGAAGGCACTCAATGCCTCTTTCATATCCTTGATTCCAAAGTAGGATAATGCCATAACACCAGATATATTTAGAACCATAGCATTATGCAATGTGGTGTACAAAATTATTTCCAAAATAATTGCAAACAAGCTTAAGTCCCTTCTTCCAACTCTAGTGTCTGAGGAGAAAACTGGATATTTGGAAGGTAGGCAAATTCTTAATAATATCATTCAAGCTGACGAGGTCGTTCACTCACTGAAGAGAAATAAGTTGGCATGTATGATCATAGAACTTGACCTAGAGAAGGCTTATGATAAGCTAAGCTGAGCATACATCAGACAAGTACTAATAGCATTTTGCTTTTACCATCACTAGATAACATGCGTAATCACCCTTGTAACCACCTCAAGCTTTTCAATCCTGCTTAATGGCTCACCCTCCAGAACCTTTAAGCCTTCGAGAGGACTCAGACAAGGAGATCCACTTTCACCCTTCCTCTTTATTCTCATGATGGAAGGGCTAGGAAATGCAATCAAATATGCCAAAGTCGAAGGCAAAATCCAAGGTCTTAAACTCACTCTGAATTGGGATGCCTTAACCCATCAACAATTTGTGGACAACACCATTCTACAGGGTACACCAGTACTCAAGGAAGCTCAAGCCTTCAAAAAAATCTTGAATGACTATGCTATGGCTGTGGGTACAAAGGTAAGCCTTACGAAATACAAGATTTTATTTTTTAATACTGATATTGTTATTTAAAGAATCTTCACCAGAATTCTAGGCTTTAAAAGAGATATGTTACCCTCCAAATATTTGGGAGTACCTCTAATAGACAAAACTCTGAGCAAGGCAGTGTGGGAGCCTATTACTAATAAACTCTAGGACAAAATCTGGAAATGGACAAATAGGTCTCTGAATTTAGCAGGTTGGTTAGTGCTTACAAAGGCTATCCTTTAAACTATCCCCATCTTCATGTTTTCAGCCCTTCTAGCTCCAAAGGGAGTTGTGGAACACATCAGAAACATCCAAAGAGATTTTCTTTGGGGAAAAGTGGAAGAGAAAAAGAAATGGGCTTTGGTAGCCTGGGAAAATATCTATAAACCTAAGACACATCAATGTTTGGGACTTGGTGACCTGAAACCCTAAACATAAATTTGCGGACAAAACTATGGTGGAGATAGCTAAAATAATCGGTTTCCCCTTGGGTCAAAGTATGGAAACAAAAATATGCAAACAATTGGCAAGAAAAGGATTACATTAGAATGTCTAGGATCATCAAAGGCTCCCACATTTGGAACAAAACATGGGAGAATAGAGCCAACGATCAGAAACACGGTTTCTAGGAAATAAAAGATGCAAACCTTGCTTGGCTTTGGGGATATAATTGGCAACAAGAACCTAAACTGAAAAACAAAGAATTTGTCAATCTCAAGGATGATACGGATGAAAAAGGGTTACTGAGGGTAAATGATTTATATGATTAGGACAGAAGCGATAGAAAATGGAGAATATGGAAGAACCTGCTATACAATGATGAATCACCATTGAAAGCCCACACAAAAGTTCTTACAGCCATCTCGGAATAGAGAAAGATTCTGACATCAACATCTTCAGACCAACTGAGATGGGGTAAAAGCAATGAAGGAAACTTTAACCTCAAAGAGGCCAAGCGAATAGCCTTTTTTCTTGACTTCCCAATCCCAGATAAAGTATGGAAGGCCCTATAGAAGATCCAAAACTAGATGAAAATCAAATTGTTCATGTTGTTAGTGCAACATAAAAAAATTATGACTTGGGAAAACCTCACGAAAAGAGGGGTAGCTGGTCCATCTAAATTCTTTCTATGTGAATTACAAGAAGAAACTATGGAACACCTACTCAACCTATGCCCATTCACCTCCAACCTATGGAATTGGGTGGCTTCAATCTTTAGACAAATAGACAAGGACATTGGCAGCATCACCAGTACTTTGAGGAATTGAAGGAAAAATTTATTTAAGAATGAAATAATCAAGAAAGCTTGGGCTTTTTTTCCAGGATTTCTGATCTAGGATGTCTGGAAAGAACACAACAACAGAATCTTCAAGAATAGGATTGGTTCATCCTAGAGCATCATGGCTTAGATTATAAGGAAGATCAGGGAGACTGTAGGAACCCTCATAAAAAACCTTTCTAAGGACCAACCTCAAGATCAGGAGCTGAAAATAATTCTTCAGTTGGGACTAAAGGGGCTTTTTCCCAAGGGTATAAACAGTTTTGTAAGTCATATATCAGTTAATAAGGACTTCGAGCAACCTCACCCTAATGGTTTTATGAAATGCAACATAGATGGAGCCTCAAAAGGAAACCCTGGTATGTCTGGTTATGGAGGAGTCATAAGGGATCAAAACGGTTTCATAAAAGCCATCTTTCACTATCATTTGGGGAAGGCCACTAATAATATGATAGAGCTCATCCCCCTTGAGCAATGCCTAGAAATCTTAAGGGACTCAAATTTACATAATACCATAATTGAAGTTGATTCCTAGTTGATAATTAATTCTGTCAAGAAAATTTGCAATGGCTTAGAACTAGAAAAAGTGTCAAGACACTGGTGGTTATTGCCAGTCTATCAACGCATACAATCCCACTTGCAAACCATGAGAACCCTTAGTTCTTTTCATGTGTGCCGAACAACCAATAGATTAGCGGATATATTGGAAAATGAAGGAGAACTCTGCTCCAAGAGCTACATGAAATATGAATGGACAGGGACAGAGAACTTAGACAGGGTCTTCTATCAGAGGAGAGGAAATAAATAGGACAAAGAATGATGGAAACAGAGGAATTTTGGTCTACAGGAGGAAGCAACGCTTGGTAAAATGTGAGTGGGATATACTCGGAACTCGTAAAGTCTACACTACTAAAGTATGCCTTTGGTTTTCATGTGGGAAAATGTACCCAGAACTATATAAACATATGGTTCTTGGGCGGGAAAACTTATATAGGACAAGTCTTGGCATTGACCCAAATCACATTAACTATGACCTTTTAACTAGTGGTGATGTCGACTTCGTTAAAATGTTGGCAAGTCGGTGAAATCAAAGTAATCATATGTATTTTATGTCACAAATATCAAGACATTTAATAACCCATACAGACCTGAAATTTGTTTAGACGATGTCTTTATAAGGCTTTGGGTCCGCAATAGTAGTTAAGTTCCATGCTAGTTGCACGTTCCTGTCAAGATCGCACACATGACATGGATTTCGGGCTGGTAAAATGTCCATGGGTTATCTCCCCAAGCAGACCTGAAATAGTTATAGAGTTAGTTCAAGCATCTTTCTAGGTCTGATTAGAAGGATAAAGGGTGAGCACGAAGGATTCCTAAAATAGCCTCTCAACTGTTAGATCTTCGGAGACAAATCACAAGGTTAATGGAGGTTTGTAATGTTTTGTGGGCCCTTGGCCCAGTTTGTCAGACTTTGGCTCGGTAACTAAGGTGTTGTGGGGCCTTACTATTATGTGGTCCACAAAGCCTTGGGTTGTCATGTATATTATGTAACTACTTTTATATAGTTCAATAGAAGTACCTAGTCTTACATGACAAAAAAAAATGCTATATAGTTTAAGTAAAAAATAATTTAGGTAAAATATTTAGTTTACAATTTTAATTTAAATATTTAGTCTAAAAGATTAATTTCATAAGAAAATTTTAGCTAAAAATTTTGAATAAGTTTTAGAAGAAAATTTTGGAGCGAAAATACATGAAACAAAATTTGTGGAGGGAAAATTTTCGGCAAAACAATTTAGAGGGAAACTTTGGAGGGAAATTTTCATTATTTAAACTATATATTATCATTAGGATATAGGGCATTTTTATCATTCAACCTCTCCTATTTGAAAGGCATGGATTATACTAAAAGTGAAGTTTCACTTTGTGGAGCATCAACATCTTCATCGCGTAAGAACTCTATTCATATTGATGAATATAACATAAATTCTTTCGCTATGAAGAGAATCAAATATTACACTTTGTCCTAATCCTAAGGACAATGAGAGTAGCATTAATGAAGGGTCAGATGAAGAATTTCAAATAAATAAAGAGTCACAGTTTCCACTTAGTCTTAATCCTATGGACTATGAGAGAAACAGTGATGAAGAGCATGATGAATATTTTCAAATAAATAAAGAGTCGCGATTTCCACTTAGTCCTAATCCTATGGACTATGAGAGAAGTAGTGATGAAGAGCATGATGAATAATTTCAAAAGAATAGAGAGTCATGGTTTCCACTTAATCATAATCATATGGACTACGAGAGAAGTAGTGATGAAGAGCATGATGAAGAATTTCAAATAAATAAAGAGTTGCATTTCCACTTATTCCTAATCCTATAGACTATGAGAGCAATAGTGATGAGGAGCATCATGAAGAATTTTCAATGAATAGAGAGCCATGGTTTCCACTTAGTCTTAATCCTATGGATTATGAGAGCAACAATAATGAAGGCTAGGATGAAGAATTTCCAGTAAATCAAGAGTCACATTTTCCACCTTGTCCTAATGCTAATGACTATGAGAGTAGTAATGACAAAGGGCAAGATGATGAACTTCCAGTAAATAGAGAGTCACATTTTCCACCTAGTCCTAATCCTAAGGACTATGACAGCGGTAGTGCTGAAGGGCAGGATGAAGAACTTAGTCCTAATCCTAAGGACTATGAGAGCAACAGTGACGTAGGGTAGGATGAAGCACTTAGTCCTAATCCTAAGGGCTACGAGAGCATCAGTGATGAAGGGCAGGATGAAGAAATTAGTCCTAATCCTAAGGACTATGAGAGTAGCAGTGACAAATGACATGATGAAGAATTTCCATTAAGTAGAGAGTCACATTTTCCACGTAGTCCTAACCCTATGGACTATGAGAGCAACACTGATAATGAACATGATGAAGAATATCAAATAAACATTGAGACAAATTTTCCATTTAGTGCTAATTTTAAGGACTATGAGGCTATCGCTAAAGAGGGGAGAGATGAAGAATATCCTCCAAGTCAGTATTTCAAAAGTATGGATGATCATAGTGATGATAATATTCGTGATAATGACATTGAAAATTTTTATACAGATGGTGATTCAATAATGGAGATTCTTCGAACAAATATTGTATCGAGGCATAGGAGCATACCTTTTCATATCAGTCCAAGATGTTCTAGTTATACAAGCGGTAGAGTAGAATATCTTACGAGAAGAAGTTCTATTAGTGCTCTCATTTGAACTGAATGTTGTCAAAAGGATTTCTTGAAATATGTCGATTTCAAGTTCGCATTGGATAAAAGGAAGAGATATTTGTTAATGAATAAAAGCATGAAAAATTCATATTTAGTAGGGTGCATGCAATCTACATTGTTAGGTTATGATTATCATATTGGTTCTTTATTTATTTGTAGAAAGGATTTCAAAATGTTTAATTCAATGGGTAATTTTTGTTTTTCAAGAATCCAAGAAAATTTGGAAAAGGATACCACATTTTATTCAAAAGTATGTCATAAATTATATTTTGGGCCATTAACAAATACTTCGATGTCATGGATGAAAGACTTATTTTCAAAGCATGCTGATTGTATGCCAAATAGAGAGACATTACATATTTCAAATAATTTCTCACAACGAGAAATCTAAAACTTATACAAATAATATGTAGAATGTAGTACATGTGCCTCTCTTAAATAAAAAAGGGATAAATGTGAAGGCGCAGAAAGAGGTAAGCATTCATAACATTAATTTTTAAAATTGTATAGTCATCAACTATGAAAATATATTTATTAATGAATTTCTTTTATGTTGTGTAGATTTCATTGTCAAAGAGCTTCAAGAGCATCGCGAACAACAAAAAAGTGAAAGGAAAAAGTTGTACAATCATCAAAAGAAGTGTTATGATAATCCAAATAAATATTTGTGTTTGATAATTGATGGTGTGGACCAAAATAAAACACTCCTACCACATTTTTCTCACACGCCTAAAAATTTACAGGAGGAAAATTTTGTTCAGTATCACTTGGTCGGTTGTATGGTCATCAATGGGAAAATTTTTCGAAGGGTATATTTCACAGCTCCAAATATTCATGATGATGAAAATCTGACAATAACCATAATTCATGATGTCCTTTCTCATTGGTCTCGTAATATTCCTAAAGTATTGTGTCTACAATTGGAAAACACTTGTCGTGAAAACAAAAATCATATTGCGTTTGAATATCTAAACATCCTTGTTGAATTGAGAAATTTTCAAAAGGTAAAGGTTGGTTTCCTTATTGTTGGGCACACTCATCAACATATTTATCATATTTTAAATCGTTTTTCAATCACATTCAGGAGGAAGGATGTTGGGAGCTTTCCATCATTAATTGAATGTATTAAGAAATCATACATGCCAGAGCCTATTTTTGATGTGTTCGAAGTAATTGTTGAAATGCGAAGGTTTATTCTGGGAGCACATGGTGAGGAGAAATGCATTAAGAAACTTAATGACATTAGCATTCAACATCAATTTCGTATAAAAAAAATGATGGGAAAACACTAATATGGTGCAAGAAGTATTCAAATATTGTAGAATTGGCGCCATCATAAGGTTTAGCATTTTTGAAGTTCATTCTAGATCATCCAATATTTTCATCAAATATATTGTTATTACAATCAGTTGCTAAAGTTCATAACAGACGCCAGCATAATAGAGATATAAATTATTCTAATTGCCTAGAAGAAATTAAAAAATGTATTAGATATACTTATGAGTACCTTTATATTGCTAATTCAATTTGGTGGGAGTATTTTTTCAATAATGAAAGTGATATCATTTTAGGAACATGCAAAGAATATATACCTTCGAAAACTCCATTTATTTGGCCATAATGTGTCAAATGATCACGAGGAAAGAAACATCGTTGAACATCAACAATCTCAAGGTATTATTAATTCTCCACATAGAGACGAAAGAGAAATATATATTGGTTCTAGAAGATATTGTGCACAATGTGAAGCCATGGAACACCTTTACAGGTGTTCAGTACAAGATATTAAGGAGGGTTTCATGATCGTAGTGCTAGCATATCGAGAGCCCAACGACTATCCATTATGGGTTGCTAAGGTTATAAAGGTCATTACAGAAAATGAATATGTTGCAGGTGTTGAAGTAAATTGGTATGCCACAAATACACAACCATTCAATGGTGTGTGCAAGCCAAAAATGGTAGTTAATAAAACAATTGGAAAAAAGAGAAAATCAAAGGGTACAAATATAAGTCGTTGTTGCACAGACCTCTTAAAGTTGGAGGATATTTACATACTTGTTTATGACTTCAATTTAACAAAGAGAGGAACTCTTCTCTTCATTATGATAGAGATTCTGAAGTTGTTACCAACAGAAACAATGTTGAGATGGGAGTCTGTTGAAACTAGTCATAGATCCAGAAGAATTCTGAAAACTAAAATGGTGGGCATGCATGTGGACTCAGATGGGGCAGTAGTTGATGAAAGAGAAGAATATGGAACATCTTCATCTTCATCCAATCATTCATCTGAGGATGTGAATTCTGATGGTCTGTAAGAAAATATGAGTGATTTTGAATGATTGTCTAAGACAACTTATTTAACAAATGTTTGCATCACATCTTGAAATAAAAATTCATATTTCTGTATGATGCTAAATGAAGCTCTGAGTCATTTTTATGTTTTTTGGATTATATGTTTTAATTATGATGAGTTTTATTGTTTATAATATCTAAAATGCAACAATAACTTAGAGATATAATTTATGTTTCATTCAATCTACAATTATTTACACTTTGATTAATTTAGTCATGTAATTTGTTCATAATGTGATGGTTTAAATGTGTTGAAAACTTAGAGTTTTTAAATTTTGTGGCTGAAATTTTTCCAATTTCTTTTTATCTTTAATGTTATGGCTGAAAACAATTACAATTTTAGCGATCTTTAGTGTCATGATATTATATGTTTAACAACATGGATGAAAACTGATGGAATTTTAGTGTGTTTGGATCCTGTTATTTTATATTTATCCTCACTACTAAAAATTGTTGAAATTATACATGGAAAAGAAAATCTTTATTCTACCAAAAACATTAATTTGTTTTTTTCCACATAAGCAATTGTTTTTTCCAAAAAAAATTGATTTTACTACCATTTTTTAAATATGTTCAAAATTAACTCTAGAAAAAAGCATCATTCCAGTATACACATGTGTCATTTATAGCACTTTTTTTCATGTTTTTTGGGGATTTTTTGGCTAGAGTTCCCGTTTTGACTTTATAGTTCCCATTTCAAAGTTTACATTGTTAGTACCACACATCCATAGACCACACACTGAGTCTACCAAGAAACCTTGCTTCTAGTGTCTCTTTGCCATCGATGCTTATCCTAGCATGTCGCAAGTCACACTATTTTCATTGTGTTGATGTATCCTTTAGCGATACATGTCATAACATAAATATATGCATCATAGAATCGTACAATATCAATTCATATCCACGTGATACCGACCTCATATATTCATCATGACTAATATTCCCACTTGATTCCCATAAGACCAAGAACCTCAACATTCCATTCACTTGCATAAGCAATCATTTCTCCACAAGAATGATCACTAACAACCCTTTCGAATAGTTACATAGATACATGGAAACATACATACATATACATAAACATTAGTATAAAACAAGCATGATCATGTCAGTCAATGACATACATACAAACATATATACATATAAAAATTATCATTAAACCACCATGATCCATGATGACCCTATCAGTCATGAAATACATTCATACGTACATGTACACATATACAAACATCAACATAATCATGACCATAACATAATTTCCAAATAACAAAAGTCGAAGGTTAAGAGAAATCCCTCTATGCATATAAGACATGTGCAACATTGATAACAACAATTCTCAGCATAGCCAAAGCATATGACACCTCAAATCCATTCACCTTTCCTTTCCCATGACTATCCTGACATTATCCATTTACACCAATGGACCTAACCAATCTAACCAATTTTCATATTATTTCCTTCAACTTCCCTTATACATGCACAAACCTTCATTTCATGGCAGGTTTCATTCAACTCTCCTACAGCTCCATTAACCTTCCTCTTGCCCAACAAATTCCCAAGACTCTCAAAACAATAAAGACAAGACCGAGTAGTAAATAAGAAGAAAACCATTGAAAATCAACAACAATATGTCACCACAAACAAAGTGGTATGATCATGCACTAGACATAATAAAACTACAAATGAAGCGCAAGAAAATCACAAAAGACCAAAATCACAAGACTAACAATAGACACCATTACTCAATCTCCATGGTTCCTAGTGCTTCCAAAGGAAATCTCAACCTGAGCCTTCTTCAAGATTCCATTGTAGTCTCTTTGCCATGCAATCCCCTGCACCATATTTCCATAAACACACAATTATCAGTGCATAAATAAACATAAAAATACATCATTTACCTTACCTTGTTGTGCCAAGAACGTTTCTTGCAACTGAACACATCCAAGCCATATCTCAAGGGACTCCAATACCTTGATTGATCCAGTTATAACTAGAAACTAATTGATGTGCCTATCAAATACATGTTCATAACTATAGTAAATATTCACATATTGTCAAACAAAATCAAGGTTAAGAAGGCTTCCTGTATGCAAAACATTCACTCGTTTGGAATTACAGTTTCAAAACATAGCCAAAGGAATTCTTTCCCAATTCCTTTCTTTTACCCTTACCTTGTTGCAACTATGTCGTGCTATGTACTCTCACATCAGGGAAAATTTTAAGGATGGAAAATTATCTTGAATTTTAAAAGCATTGGCAGATATCACTTGTCCACAATATGAAAACTATAAACAAATTCTTGATGTATTTGTAAAATTATTCTAATTTATAGTGATTTTAAATATAGTCTCTATATAACTTTGGAAACTTTTAATGTTAAATAATTTTATATTGTAAAATTTGGTCAAATTATTTCTACAAAAAATGGAAATTGGTGAATCTCTTTTATGGAAAAATCATGGAAAATTAGCCCACCTACAAATATTAGCCACTAAATGTTTCCATGTGTCACATCACCCAATGGATAGTTATATAAACAAATCAACTATTACCTTTTCATACTAATGCCATGCATGTTAGCATGCAATTGCTCACACATGTCAACCACATCTTCCAAATATAAATACAATCATATCTATCAATTTGAAATCAACATTTACCAAGACTTGCAATCATGTCATAGTTCATAGTCAATTCATTGTCATTAGACATAATACTACAAATATCGCCTATTGCACTCAAGTACATGTCAGTTATATCAACACATATGCATTATTACAACGATATTAAAGTAATATCATTCCTTCATGCCATCTTATAGACGCAAACCCATATCATGAAAATAACAAAACATTCAATGACATAATAGACACCGACACTTAAATGGAAAGTAGACGACATAATCAAACATTCAAGCATAAAGTAGACAACAAAATTAAGCTCATACCTTAATGTATCTCAGGGGAGGCTATATTCTCTGCACAATCAATTTGGTTACCATGATATAACTTCACAACATATCAACCCAACCCAAAATAAGGTCATGATATCCATATCATTCACTAGCTAACATGTCCACATCATAAGCTCATAAGAAAATTTCATTCGTACATAATAATCACATCAGCATATTCAGTCTAGATTAATATGACATAATATGACAACATATTAACTCATACCTACATATCATACCCTTAACCATTTGCACAAAGAAATCCAAGTCAGTGTGATACATATAACATCAATATCTTAATGTAATAAGCTTAGTCATAAAGTTACTAGCATATAACAACAACAAGTTATATATCATGCTCATTAAAAACATATAACCCAATCATAAGGATAACTATCATATAACAAAAACAAGTTAAAATATATCATAATCATCAATAACATATAATATATAACATAATGATCAAGTTATCTAACCTAAAACAACAATAGAAATGCATACAACCACATGTTACTATCATTCATGACTATCTAATATATGTGCATATCACTATACTAATAAACTAGAATCTATAATTTATGTAACCATCACATCAATAGAAATGTACATAAACCTAATTTATATAAGAATCATTATCCTACATACTTTCATGCCCAACATATGAACCTATATGACAACATGCTCTTGGCTCAAGGTCAAATGTTGCAACTTTACTTTGATGACTTGCATCTTTTGCTTTACCTCATTCAACACATTTGCATGATAATATACCAATAGCATCATGATGGCCTAATTGCATACAATGACCTTATGCACAACAACCTTCTGCATGAAAATGCATGCATAATAGCATATATACATCGACATGCATAAAAAATTCATATAAAAAAATAGACTCATGACGACACATCCCACAACAACGCCCTGAACCTTCAAATTGTGACATCACTAGAACCATGATCAACACCATTCAAATGAAACCAACACATGGAATAAAAGCATAAGCAACGCATATTCAAATGACATGAATGCATGATGAACACACAACCCATCCGGTTTGAGGGGTGAACCATGCTCTCATACCACTCTGTGACGCCCTCCTCCCACATCTACCAAAGAAACTAACTAGCGAGGGTAAAAATGTGATGATATTCCACTATGATATGATTAGACCTCCTAAGTCATGTTAAGGAAGTGGTACTAACCAAAACACACCATACGGACATTCAACATCAACATTAGGACCCTAAAGATCCAATCCAATGTTTCTACCAACTAGCCCCTAGCTCCCACTGAGATTTTTGAACACTTGAACTCTATATGCTCTCATGCTATGGGCATGCCAACATCCAAGGTGCTTTGGATGCTCACAGAGTTCTACATCCCAACATTTAGGGACCTTTTTGCACAACGTTGTGCCAACATCCCCGGAATTTGAGCCTCTTTTCAGGCCCAAAGCTCAGGTCACTTCCCAGAATTGAATGACATCTTCAAAACAGTAAAATAACAAGGAACTAACAGTACAAATTCAATCACTTGAATAAGACCTTGAATGTATCCCTACCAGCCATGACAGTCATTTCAACAAACACATCACGAATATGTAATCTACAGGAGTAAATAACCTATCTACGCAGAGGGGTCTCATACTTAGCTGAGAATCGCTAAGAATCATTAATGCCTCAACACATTAACTCCCATTTCATCCATTAGGTCATAGATACATTCTTCATTCATTTACAAGTATAAACATAATGAGAACCATACATAGTTACTGTCATAAAACATGTACATAACCAACATGATAGCAACATAAATACCAAGGAAATCACCACCATATAATCCACACATAAACCAATATATTACTCATAGAAATACAAGGAGAAATAATCTCATAATGATGATGCAAAATCCAAACCCCCGATGGGACTACCATGTTCCACCCGACTGTAGAATGGTTGAGCTAAATATCTCTTCATCCATTCACCCCCGTGCCATATTCCAAGCTTGAATGCGGGATCTCATAAACCACATCTATCAAAACCATCTAGGGCTTCTAGAGGCCGAACCACCTCAACCCATTAAACATTGATTGCACCTCATGGTATGACATCACCAAACCATCACCATATTGGTCTCTACCAAAGCCTTCCATGGATCTAGAGAGTTTGTTCTAATCCAACTTCCAGGGGTAGGAACTTAGCCCACATATGTTGCGAGGAACCAACAATTTTGTCCAACCAAGGCTCCAAGACTAGTAACCCAACCCACAACTAAGTATGGGCTCCAGAGTGTAAATCCAACCAGGGCTCCAGGACTAGTAACTCAACCCACCAAGGGATCCATAGCATTTGTCCAACCAGAGCTCCATGACTAGTAACTCAACCCAAGCTATTACAAGGCTTCTAGAGAATTTGTCCAACCAAGGATTTGGGACTAATAACTCAACCCAATCTGTTATAGGGCTTCTAGACCGTTTGTCCAACCAAGGCTTCAGGAACTAATAACTCAACTCAGGCTAAAAGAAACATGAGAACCAAACAGAAACACAAAGAAATGAACCTAAAACACCATTTCTATCTAGAAAATGGAAAAGCTAAACAAATCCACTGCCAATATAGGCAATCCTCCATTCCAATGACATATCATAACCAATTAACCACAACCATGTGTGATGCATGCCAAAACTAATGAGGAGAACATACATGAAACTTGTACATGCAATAAAAATCCACTGTAAATGCGTATCCCGATGTCCTCTTATGCTTTTCTTCCCTTCCTTTGCCTTCTTTCTCAAAAACTCCAAGTATGCCACAATCTCCAAGAGTTTTCCAAGAAAACTCTAAGTATCCAAGAGGATGAGAGAGAGAGAATAGGAGCTCCGCCAAAACTAAGCTGACCAAGCCCACCAACATATCCTTAGAAGCCTTTTTATCAATGATGACTCTCTTTTCTTCATTTTCCATTATTTTCTTTCAATTTCTTCCTCACATGAAACCTGTGACCTTTCACCTTCCTTTTCTCCCGATTTCCATTATTTTTGTAAATAAAATCCCAATTAATGCATCATGGTTTTTCAAAGCCTTAGCCATTCGCTTGCGAATTTCTTTGTCCATAATAAATCCAAGTGAACACCCATTAGGATGTTTTGCCGAACATTCAACTTGTAATAAGTGTCCCATCAACCATGGTTATTATTTTTCCTTTATTAACTTTTATTAAATGGAATTTTCACCAGGGTTCTTACATATTATTTTTTTTAAACAATGGAAATTTTAAGTTAATTTTCAATTCTAATATGCTAAAAAGTTAAATTTGAGAGAAACATGTACATTACTTAGACAATTGGTCAATGGCAAGGCATTGTCGACACATAATTGAGGAAATTTTTTTTTTACCATAGTTTGAAAATTTTCAAAAGTCGAGTAGCTAGCATGGTACAGAAGGATGGTGAGAAAAAGAAGCATCAACATGAGGGTGCTTGCATGAGGAAAGAGTGGCATTAGTGCTTCAGATCTCTCTAACACTATATATGGTAAATATGAAAGTTAAAACCTATTTTTTTTTTATTTAACCCTCATCTGGTGTGTTACAATAACTGCACCCATCTCAAAGATATATTGGAGCACCACATTTTTTTTAATTAAAAAAATTATAGTGGTTGGTTTAACAAGTTCCCTGAGGCATTCCAATACAATTACCACATGAGTGCACTGTTTCAAAATAGTACTGTTGTTTTTAAAAATATGAAAAATTGCCTAGTGGTGCTCTTTAGAAGACTCCTCAGAGTGTTTTAGTACATTTACCGCATTGGTGCAACTTTGGAAAATACCACCACATTTTCATGAAATTTAAAAACTATAGTGGTTCCCCTTATTGGTATGCACCGAGTCGTTTTACTACATTAAGTGCACTAGTGCTATGGGTGTATATAGCATTGAAATTTTTAAAATTTAACCTTTTTCTTGTGCTATCAATTATTCAGGCGCCGATACATTGTGTTTTTTAGTGGACCATGTTTTTTTATTTTATAAAATTAAATTTTCAATTGCGCACCATGTTCTATCAAGCATTGGTTCTTGTATGGATATTAAAGAACTAGTACATTTGTATATTATAGAGGAAACATCTTAAACACATCCTCTTAAACATATTATAGAGGCAACATCTTAAACACATCCTCTTAAACATTCAGCCACCGATATTCGTTAGTGACCTCCACTACAAACGGATTTTTGGGCTACTTTCATAGGGGCTTCTGCAAAAACCTCCACAATAATGTATTGTCGTTGTAGTGATTGCCAATAGACATCATGATTGAAATATAATATAAAACCATATTGTGACAGATAAATGCAATCTAAATGAAAATGTAACATTATAATGGAATGGTGACGAAAAATAGAAAAGTTGAACACTGAGGACAATGTTATTTTTAAGAGGGGGGAGAATGTCATATCACTAATACCACCATGAAAATTTTGGAAACGACGAAATTTATAAACAAATATATATTATTTATTAATGTGTGCATGTGAGATCAAAGATTTGAATCAAGACATGGTTAATGGTTTCCATCAACAAGTAATTACAAACAATTGTAGTGAAAAGCAAGACATGAAGGCATACAACATAGTTGAAGCCATGGAATATGAATACATTTTTGTGGAAACATGCCAATATATTGGCATAGGTTTGGGTATGGCTCTTGTGGCCCAAATGAAAGTTGTGGCCTTCCAATAGGTAGGTGACACAATCAAATAATGGATCTCTCTAAGATTTTGATACATGACAAAGAGGCAATGGTTGGAATTTTCTTACTACTAGCAATGACAGTTCAAAATGATGGTATCTAAAATATACAGAAGTTATGCAAAAGATTTGAGGAAGGTACATGTGTTATAAACATAAGTACTATAATACTTTGATATTATAAAATGTTTATAAGTATTTATCGATACATAATATGATACATTGAACAAGGTGAAGTAATTAATGAAATGTGTTTATGGGTGAATTGAGGGTAAATATAATTAGTGATACACTAGGTATACAAAGTGTATTTTTTTTTTTTGCATATAAACCACATTATGATTTTCATGTAAGGATTTATTGCAAAGGGGTGTGATCCACCGTCTCTCTATTTTCTTTCTCTCCTAATTCAATTTCTTACCTATTGGCAATTGTTGTGCATAAAGTTGTAGCAAGGAGCTAACTTTATTGTTCCAAAGAATTTTCTTGAGATTACTTTAATATTTTCTTCAGAACAATTCGATTCAAAGGTTTGTTGCAGTTGGACGTGAAGAATGGTAGTAAATTATAACAGTTTGTTTTGATTTTGGTTGCAAATTTACCAGTTAAATAGCAAAAGCCGAGGGAGAAAGGGAAGAACAATGAAGAGAAATATAATTTATTTGTGTGTTAATCTCTTTGGAATATTTCATTGTTTTATGTGTAGAGGGATATATTAATTGTGTATTTTCTAAAAATACAAATTGAAGATGAATTTTGTTTACAAAAGGAAAAATAACCATGTTATATTCTAGAAAACGGTTGCATGATTCTTGTGCATAAAAGATAAGATTCCATGTTATTTCTTGAAGAAAGACTTCATATTAATATTTTGCAGAAAAGCATAAGTATTCATACTATTTCTTGAAAAAAACTGCATATGAGTATTGTGCATCAAAAGATAAAAGTCGATATTATTTTCTTGAAAAAGATTGCGTATGAATCTTGTACATAAAATATAAGAATGTTAGTCATTTATTGAAAACGATTGCATGGTTTTGTGTGTGGAAGGGTACAATAATTGTGTTAATTTGTGTCATTTTTCTAAAAATATTTCATGGATTCTTGAGAATGAAGATATGTTAATTAGAAAAGATTTCTTGTACTCTTGTGAAGAAATATTTGCTAACTATATTAATTTCTTGGAAATATTTGATAATTCATGTAGAGAGAAAATTTAATCTTAATATTTTCATTCAAAAAAATTCAAATATAAGTTAACTATGTTCTTGTGCATGGAGAGATATATTTACTATGGTTATTTCTTGAATAAATGGGATTTTGTAATTACATGCATATTCTTTATTCACATGAAAGTTAAAATAAATGTGGTTTATATTGTGAAGTGAATAAAACCTCATAATTGTATGCATGTTCTTCATTCCCATGCAAACTCCAAGTGATTATTGTATAGTTAAAGGTGGTATTGTAGTTGGAATAATGATGAATACGGGAGCTTTTATGCCTTCAATTAATGGAAATGAATATGCATTCTTGATATAATTTATATGTTTTATTTAATGCATGTTTGATGTGGATAAGAAAACAATTTTTATAATTATATGAATGTATTTAAAGTACCTTAAATATGAACAAGAACACATGCTTTATTAGTTTATGCATTTATTAATGCATTAGAAATATAAAGAAATAGACGTGCATTTGTAAGTTTGTGTACCTGTATATTACATAAGAATAAAAACAAATTCTATTTTTATTTTCTAATATTAACCAATTTTATTACATTGCTACAAACAAGAACAATTTTCACTTACACATGCGTGTAAAAAGTGCATGAGTAAGGATGATTCTTAATGCCATTATGCATGTGAAAGAAAGTAAAACATGAAAAGATGCATAACACATAGAATATTATTTGTGATAATATGTAGAGATTAATTATTAAGGTTTTTATTAATGTATAATTCACATAGTCATGATGTTAGAATTGCTAACGATAGCAACTGCAGGAAAGAATCATGAATCATGCTAAGAATGGAATAATAGTTTCTAATTATCCCTTTTGCAACAATAGAATAATGAATGATTATCACAATTGTGGTAGGAAATGATTTCATCAAACTTGACTATTGATTCATGCCCAATGAAGGCTCGTCAAACATATTTTATATGGGATAATTTACCATTCCACAAAGATATTATTCTTGCAATATCTAGGGTAAAGTGTTCGAGAAACATTAATTCATGTTGAATGTATAGACCTCTAGTTAAATATGTTTGAATTTAATATTATGTTTTATTGTAAACTATTAACAATGCATAAGGGATGGAATCTCTCTCTTCCATTGAGTGAGGGGTGAATTCCCTCACGAAATGTTTAGTAAAATAATAGTATGTTGTTTTTTCCCTTTCGGATTTAGAGGATATATCAGTTTCCACTTATGTGATTCCTATTATGTTATCTTGATGATATTTTTACCTTACATGATGTTTAAAATTACACAATTCGATATGTTATTAACAAACATGATGAAATGAGCAATGTGAGTGATGAAAAATTAGAGTATAAAGAATTATGTTAACAAGTTGCATTAATAGTTATTAGTTCATGAGATTTTGTATTCCTTTTCTAAGGTTACTTCACTGAATGATCATGATTGTATCATTTGATTATAAATGAAGGATTATGGACTAAGGTATTTGAGAATATTACATGCTCATGAAACTGGTGAGAATTTATAATTCTATATATTTTATATGAGGTATACTGGGGGATGTTACTGCCATGTTTTTTAATGAATAAAATAATAAAAATCTTGCCATTTTAGATTATCCTTCAAAGTGATCTCACAAATGTACAATTATCATATCCCTCTGAGAAGTTTGATGATGATTATATCTCTTCCATAAAGCACACTCTATACATTTGTCTCAGGGAGGCAATAATTTTGTTGAACAAGAGCTATGCGAAATAAAGGATATGTGTGGAATGAAGGGTATGTTAAATACGAAATATATGTGTGAGAGTAGGTGTACAGAGGCAATGCGTGTTTCG
Organism: Pinus taeda; assembly: GCA_000404065.3. Classification (NCBI taxonomy): domain Eukaryota; kingdom Viridiplantae; phylum Streptophyta; class Pinopsida; order Pinales; family Pinaceae; genus Pinus; species Pinus taeda. The sequence goes on along the minus strand of APFE031361745.1, from coordinate 27,182 downwards.
AGAGAGGAACACTAATATTATTCCACACACATGGAATTTAGCTTAGAATATATAGATTGTTTCGTTGGTAAATTTTTAACAGAGAGATGATTTTTATTTTGTCCTAAGAGGTTCAACCTGAGTGAATTTGGAAAATGTATTCACACCATCTATAAACATTTTAAAAAGCAGTGTATTATGTTGTTTTCTGTTTCGGTAGTTTACCATGTACTTTAGGTATTATTTTAGTGTATATAAGTTGTGTCTAACTAAATTCTGTGTAGATGAAGTGCACTTCACACTAACAATTGAACATAAAAAATAACATTTTACCATATAATGAAATTAACATTGAAATTAATTGAATAATATCATAACCTCTAATAATATAAACATGAAGTTTCATACCACGTCAATGTGGGACTTATTTCCTTAGATGAACCCATAGAGCATTGCTGAAAGTTGTCGAGGGTCGCGAATTAATAATGTAACACCCTCCTCCCACATCTACCCAAGTAACTAGCTAACAAGGTAACCATGTGATGAGAGGCTACAATAATGGGATTCAACCTCCTATGTGATCTTAAGGAAGTGAAATCGATGGAAACACATCATACAAGCCTTCCACATCAACAATGGGACTCCTAGGAACCATTCCAATGTCTCAGGAAACTGGCCTTTGGGTCCCACTGAGTTTTTAGACCAATTGACTCATGGACACTCCCATGATATGAGCACACCTGCATCCATAGGGCTTTGTATGCTCCCATAGTGTAGGGACAAACATATCGATTTTTTTTTCTAAACAATGCAGAATAACTAGGACTATAACCTTCATTGGAAACTCATAAATATTTAATCACTTACATAAAACATCTATCAATTTTACATCATTACACATATCATCTATTTTACATGCTATTAACTATAGGTACAATGAAATCATATAAAGAACATCATAACTAACATAGGTACCATTCACCATGAGATGAGATTCAATCTTGACTTGCTACTGCTTGCACTCCCTTGTTGTAATCCACGTCAAAGTGTGAATGTTGACGTACTTTGACAAAAGTAGTGACCCAGTAGTTGACCTCCCAGACTACTCCTTGCGCACTCTCCTTCCCCTGAGACCCCCGTGCTACAATCGGGTTGTACAATGAAGTGTTCTAGCTTATAGAGGTGACCACTCCTTGGATCAAGAGTCCCCTCTCTAAATTCTTCTACCTCACCAAACTCAACTATTGCTCATAACCAAGACACTGACATAGTCTCCTTCATCTAACAATGGGGTTGCAAAAAGTCGCTTCTCCCATGACTTGCCCCTTCTTTTATAGGAAGCTTCTTAGGTGACACTTGGCATTTCATACATAATTAATTATTTTTATTAATACAAAAGTTTGATTATCTACCTAGCCATCTGTCACTCTCTCACCAAGGATCTGAAAAAATTATTTACTTAAATCTTAAATTGAAAGTAATATTTTTCCTCACCCCAAGAAGATTTCCTATTTCTTCTTCTAGATGTCTCTCAATCCCCCTTTTCTACTCCATAATTTGTGTTCATTAGTAAAGTCAATTGATAAGTCTCATATTTGGTCCCCTAACTACCTCCTAATTTAATTCAATTTTCCTCGTAGATAGATATTCTTATGTTGGCTCTTGCCACATAGAGATTCTCTAAATTTCTATAATTTTAATTTATTAATCTTATTTTAATTCCTCGCCCTCTTCTCTTAATTAAGTTTAAATATTTAAGGATTAATATTTACATTTAACTTTATGTCTCTCTTTCCCTATTTTACCTAATTAAGTTACTTATGTACAATATCTACCTAACATTTTCCAACATGGGGAGGGTAGAGTTCTCAAGGTAAAATGTTTTATGTCTTCCCATTCTCCACTTATCCCTAGTTTTATTCTTGATTTAACTGTCTCCATTCTAACGTCATTTACCTCTTGATGTAAATTTGTAGGATTTTCATATCTTGATTATATTTATTAGTTTCCTTTTAATGATGCAAAGGGTGTTGATCTAGACGTGCCCTTCAATAAATTCCATTCAAATTTCCAAGGGTGTCACACCTAACAATTTAATTGTGATGCCAAGGGTGCCAAGTCGATCTTGTCATTCAAGAGTTTCCCTTAAAGTTCGAAGGGTGCCACGCCACTTTTCCTTCAAGAATACAGTGGCTACGAGGAGAATGTCTAGGTCCAATGACAGAGAACACTATCATTTCTTATGTTTCCCTATATTATGAGACTAATGGTGTTGGGGATCAAGGAATTTGCCTTGATGCACCCCCACAGTGAAATCCTTGTGAGCGACAAAAATTGAGACGTACCCCATGACATCATGATCTTCAAGGTGAAGGTGTTTCAACCTTTCCAGCCCAGGTCACGGTGCGAGTGCTCGTAGGTGAGTTCAAGGACACTGTCCCAATCCTCCCATGAAATTCCATGCATTTGTACAGCCTCATCACCCATGTGTGATTCATTCAGCCAAGAAACTAAATTATGCCTCCAACGACTAACATGTCATTAGAATTTATAGTAAGATTCAAACTGAACTTTAAAATTTCAAAGACAAAATATTCATTTCCATCAAACTAACCACCGTTGACTCACCAATTTCTCGGAGTGTTAGTCATTGACATAATAGCATCATCAACATGACATAGTCATACACATCGTTGTTCATCGTGAGCCACAACTAATATAAGTATCCAATATAAGGAACACATCCACCACAACTATCATCAACATAACATTACTAGAAATAATACATGTCCAACAAATATATAATCATCGTAACATCGAATAGGAAATAAACACATCCATCACATCCACTAATAGTAAATTTAAGTGTTTGGATCCTCAACTTGAGGTCCCCAAAGAATAATCTGTAAGCGTTAAGGCTAAATCAATGTTAATTTCATATCAATGTCAATAAACTAGAGCGGAGCATTACATACACCCCTTCTTAATAATTGGCTCCACCGCGAAGTGATTAGAACATAAAATGATAATGGTGATGCATCTCCTCCTCGTCCCCCCAAGTGGTTGTATTAGGACTATAGTTGTCGCCCTAACCTTTTTTTTTTAAGATTATTATGGTCCTAACAATGCCATATTTAAATTAATTATAAAAATTGATCATATCTTATGGTCTTATGCCAATACATTCAATATGCTTGGCATACAAATTTAATGGGCTCTAACGATGGTCAATCAACATATTTACCCTCCTTTTTATGTGACCGATATCTATACATTCTTTCTCCCACCTAAATTTATGTATACATTATGGTGGGTAGTAATTGTTTGTAAATATTTTATTAATTTAAATGTAATAATAGCCAAAATGTCCTATATGACTCATATGGCTCTATGTCTTCGCAGTTTACGAACAAATTATTATTTCCATTTTCTTAATAAGTAAATTCAACCACCAATTTTCATGAGAAAATGATATTCTTACTATGCGTAGTCATAAAAGAAGTGATATACCATCGCTAATGTATGATAAACTTGATAGCACTCTATTTCTCCAGAAAATAAAGAGTGGGATAAGTTGTTATAAATTAAAAATCCATTTTCATTGTCTCATTAATACTTCTTCGTATAAATTGGAATTAACCAAATATATGTTATTACTATTAATATTAACATCAATCAATATCGATTACAATTCGTATATTGGAAGTATGTAAAATTTTAAAGGAATGATCCATTGTATTCAAAGTTTTAATATATATAGATATATATTCTGTAAAAAATTATATAGGAATAGAGAAAAATGGATTTCATATTAGTTTACATAGATTTCATATTAAACTATTTATTATTTTTTTAAACTGTTAATTGCAAAATGAATTTGAATATGTAAATGCCATATACAGGAATTTGCTAGATATTTTATTATTATTGTTATAATATAAAAATAAAACATAAAATAAGAATTTTAATTAAATATTACTTTATTATGCTTGTTTGGCCCAGTGGTCCAAGGAATCTAAATCTGAGAAGTCCAGATTCAAATCAAACAACACCATTGTCATATAGAATAGTGTATTGATCCCACACACTAGACTTTCAATTCCAAAACAGCTGCATTTTGTTTTAGACTTCAACACGTGGATAATTGCCTATTATTGTTATTATTAGTATTTTTAATAATACATGATCATCGTTCTTGACTGTGATCATTATAATTATAATTATAATATTATTTTTTGTTTTGTTGCAATAATAGATGTTCACTTTTCCTTACTAAAAATGATTATTTGTAATATAATTCTTGTGCCCACCTAATTTCTGTGACTTCAATGGCTTTCCTAAATCTATTTTCTCTCACAGATATATATCCAATGAATGACCAATACCAACAACATGTCTACCGATATCCATAGATATGGAAATCAACCCACAATTGAAATTTCATTCTACTATCGTAAGGGCTACGATGAAACATTGGAGTAATGCCTCTGAATGAATATTGTGAAACGATCTGTGCGTCGTTTCAAATTTTGCATAGGGACCAACGAATTGAAGGCATGTGGAGATTATAGAGCGGTTAAAACTTGTTGGGAATACAAAAATTGCGGAATACTCTTTGGAGTTGAAGAGACGGAAGCCGTGAAGAAATCGTTTGCATCAAGAAGACATGGGCTTGTTATTGTGAGAGATGCCCACCGTTTACTCCAACACAACGTAATATAACAAGAATGTGCTATACTCTGGTCGCTGAAGTTTTCCTTTTCCAGTGATCGCAGGTTCAGGTTCTTCATGAGTGTTTATATAATCCTGCTGTCGGAAGCAGTATACCAGGATCTGTTTCTTTTTGCTGCCTTCCACTACAGCAGTATACCAGGATCTGTTTCTTTTTGCTGCCTTCCATTTGCTATGGACTGTCTGTCTTCTATAGTTTCAGTCCTTTATTATCTGTAAATTTTTGGTTTCATTAGGCAGTCATGTTCAGATACTGTTCAATTTTATTGGGAGTTTTTTTGGTTTATGCCGATCCTATTATAGCCTCATATATGTGGAACAATTCCATCTTTCAGTTTTGGTTTGAGCCTTGATGATAGATCTTTCATATGTTTTTGTATCATATATATGAAGAACAGCTAAACTGGTATAATGTTCTTGTTTATATTTCTAATATAAATGCAATATAGCTTTTTCTACCGGAAAAAAATGAAATGCAACGATGAATTTCAAACACTGTGCGATGAGAAACGGAAATATACAATTTTAAAGTAGCGGTCAAGCACTACGAATAATAGAATGATTTAATTTCTTTTCTCTGCACTACGAATAATAGAGTGATTTAGGTTATTTTCTCTACAAAACATGCAAAGTCTATTGAAATATTCATATAGTGTCGTTAAATTTTCCAATATAAGTCTGGTGTTTTTAAATCTGTTAAAACTATCATGGGAGAGGTCAAAATGAGAGGCTGCCAAGGGTTTGTGCTACATAACAGATTTTAAAAAATGCTAAAGGTTTAAGAAAGTCGATGATTTTACATTTCAAGTTTAATTCTGTTACGTTAAATCACATTTGATTGACTGTTTGAATTCCATTGTATCCCTATTGAAATGGCTAGGTGAAGGGCCAGTGATAGCCTGAGCTAAGCGAGGGGCTGTGTCGAAACTAAAATAACAATCGTATATTATGAGTAGTTATTGGATTTATTTCATATCATACCAAATATTTTATTTTTTTTAACTAAAGACAAATTGTAAAAAATTCCAAGGAAGAAGTTTGATTCTTTGACAAGAGTAAGGCATCCATTTTCACATAAACGTATAGGTTAGAATCGAACCATCTTTAGGTGAACCCCATTACTACTTAGGATATACTCACTACCTTTATTCAGAGGGTATAAAATGAATATAATAACAAAAATGACGAGTTTCAAATATGGAAAGGTTATCCGGAAAATAGTAAAGCTAGAGGGTAAGAGTACCACTTGGACTAAGACTATCTCAGAGGAGGAGATAAGGAAGTTGCATGTCCCATGCGTTAATGCCAAACCTTGGTTATTGTACGCGTTGTTATTCTACTAGTCCGTAGTTTCCGTGGGAACATGGCTTTGTTAATTATAAAAGCTTGTGGAGGATTCCATGCATCTATGGTTGTTTCCCACTGTAAGATATCACATTCATTGTAACATGTAAAAGTACGTTCATTTGCTGTAATTGTGCCATTTGATGTTATCCTGGTGTACTCAATTTTTGAAATTTGGAGTTGAAGAGGTCCACCATTTATTATTATTGTTATCTATCGAAACGTGGCAAAGGCTCTTCGCTATAATCACAGAGGACCAATTATCAAACCAGTCATAGAGTAAATAAATTTCTTGCAACTTAACACAGTCACAGTTAGTTGCTGAGTAAATAAATTTCTTGCAACTTAACACAATCAGGTACCTGAGGTAAGGACTAGATATGGTTGGCATTTTACAGAAATTTAGTTGTTTTGAAAAGCTGAGGTTCAACTCTATGTATCCTCCTCAATTTTGTTATAAAAATGCACTTTCTTCCCAACCCGCCAACGCATCCATGTATTCATGAGGCACGAATGGTTCGTAAGAAATTGATCTAATGTTGTCTTTAATGTACAAGTAAACCTTAACTTGTTGCGAGAGCGATGATAGTTTCTTGCCCTTTCTCATCTCACTACTCTCAGTTGCATATCATGAGTGTTTTCAACCAAGCAGAGGCAGTCTGATGGTAAATATATTGAAAAACAATGCCTTACAGATGAGTTGATTGGGTTAGGTTGTGTACCCGTAGGCGATTAAATCCTTAGTGGATACAACAATACCTTTTTTCTAGTGAACAAATAGTGATCTTATTCAACTTTTCTCAAATGTATAGCAAGATTAGCTCCCCTCTTCGATAGTAGGATGAAGTTCCCGCATGATTTTGAAACTTGATATACTCATGAGCACACTTCTTGTAAAAAAAGTAGGACGGCAGGAGCCGCAGGGCAGAGAAAAAAAAGTTCTTCCCTAGCCTTCTTCAAGAGGCTAAAACAAGTTTCCCCGGTAGGTAAAGTATAATATCAAGTTTAGGTCTAAGAATATCTAGAGAAGTGACACTACTAACTCTTCTTATGGAACCACGAGTGAAGGAACACGATGAGGGGAGTCTGTTGTGGTTCTTCTAGTCAAGTTGAAAGAGTAACAGAATTTCGGTATGTTTCAGTAAGAAGTAAAGAAAGAGATAATGGAGAAAAGGAATATTGATAAATCTGGAAAGTTTTAAGAAAGCGTAAGCCTAAATTACTAAACGAGGAGTTAAACTGTTAGTGCCCAATTAATAAAAGTAGTCGAAACAGTCTCCTCGTTAAACTGTTAGTGCCCAATTAATAAAAGTAGTCGAAACAGTCAAATGTGTGGTTCTAAAGTACAGGTTTCTTCCTGTGGTGAAATTTCTTAGAAGTTAGTATTTCTTAGATTATCAACGACCCTAATTCTATAGGCATCAGTGTCACTGTTGTTACTTCTTAGCAACTGTTGGTTACTTCTTAGCGTATATCGGAGAAATATTTTGGGATAGCACATCTCATTTATAGTCATCAATTTTTTTTGTTTGTTTGTTCCTTCTCGAAATCTGAATCTGTTGGGTTATTTTACTAACTGCGTAGATAAATAGAAACTAGCAATTTTTTTTGTTTGGTTGTTCTCGAAATCTGTTGGGTTGTTTTACTAACTGCGTAGATAAATAGAAACTAGCAATTTTTTTTGTTTGATTGTTCTCGAAATCTGTTGGGTTGTTTTACTAACTGTGTAGATAAATAGAAATTAGCAGTGGGATTCCTAAAGATATGCTTAGCTCCTAACCGTGACACTACACTATGTAATCTTAATCATAGAACAACTATATAGAATCCTTCAAAAGAAATAACATGGTTTTTTCTCTTTGTATTACGTGTATTTTTTTGTCAGCATATAACAATTGTTATTTTACGGAAGGTGCTAGGGGTTCTTAGGCCCAGTGTGAACATAGGGCTCTTATCCCAGGTGTAGGGACAGACATATCCTATTTTTTTTTAAAACAATGCAGAATAACTAAGACTATAACCATAAGGAGATAATCATTGGAAACTCATAAATATTTAAGCACTTACATCAAATATTGATAAATTTTACTGCATTACACATTTCATCTATTTTACATGCTACTAACTATAGGTCCAATGAAATCATATAAGGAACATCATAATTAACATAGGTACTATTCACTTGGTGATTAGATTCAATTTTGATTTGTTGTTACTTGCACTCTCTTGTTGTCATCCACCTCAAAGTGTGAATGTCAACGTACTTCGACCAAATGTAGTGACCCAACAGTTGACCTCCCATCCTACTCCTTGGATACTCTCCTTCCCTGCAAACCCCTGAGATGTAATGGGGTTGTACAATGGAAGAAGTGTGATAGTTGATAGAGGTGAGCACTCTTTGGCTCAAGAGTCCCCTCTCTAGATTCCTCTACCTCACCAAATTCAACTATAGTTTATAAACACTACATTGACATAGTCTCCTCCATCCAATGATAGGGTCCCCAAAAGTCCCTTCTCGCATGGCTTGCCCCTTCTTTTATAGGAAGATTCGTACGGCTCATGCATAATTAATTATTTTTATTAATCCAAAATTTTGATTATTTACCTACCCATCTGTCGCCCTCTCATCAAGGCTCTCCAAAATTATTTACCTAAATGTTAATTTAAAAATAATATTTTTCCTCACACGAACAAGATTTCCTATTTATTCTCCTAGATGTTTCTTGATCCCCTTTTCTACTCCTTAATTTGTTTTCATTAGTAAAGTTAATTCATAAGTCCTAGATTTGGTCCCCTAACTACCTCCTAATTTAACTCAAATTGCATTTTAGATAGATATTCTTATGTTGTCTCTTACTAGATAGAGATTCTCTAAATTTGTTTAATTTTAGTTTATTGATCTTATTTTAATTCTCCACCCTCTTCTCTTAATGAGTTTTAAGTATTTTAGGATTAATATTTACATTAAACTCTATGTCTCTCTTTCCCTACTTTACCTAAGTAAGTTATTTATGTACATTATCTACTTAACATTTTCCAAAAGGTGAAATGTTTTATTTCTTCCTATTCTCTCCTTACCCCAATTTTTATTCTTGATTTAACTGTCTCAGTTGTAACATCATTTACTACTTGATGTGAATTTGTAAGATTGTCATATCTTGATTATATTTATCATTTTCTTTTCAATGATTCAAATGTTTCCAAGTTGGTCACGCCCTTCAAGAAATTCCCTTTGAACTTCCAAGGGTGCCACACCTAAATATTTAATTTTGATCCCAATGGTGCCAAGTTGATCGTGCATTTCAAGAGATTCCCTTAAAGTTCCAAGGGTTCCACGACACTTTCCCTTCAAGCATCCAGTGGCTACGATGGGAAAGTCTAGGTGCAATAACAGAGGCCGCTAGCATCTCTTATGTTGCTCGCTATAGTGATACTAATGGGGCTAGGGATTAAGGAATCCACATTGATGTGCACCCCCTCTAAAATCCTCATGAGAGACATAAATTGGGACCTGCCCCCATGACATCGTGACCTTAAAGGAGAAGGAGTTTCAACCTTTCCACCCCAAGTCACGTGTGGGAGTGCTAGCAAGTGTCATCAGGGACATTGTCCCACCCCTCGCATGCAATTCCATCCATTTGTGTAGCCCTATCACTCATTTGTGAGTCATTCTGCCAAGAAACTAACTTGTGCCTACAAAAGTAATATGTCATTAGAATTTATAGCAAAATTCAAACTCAACTTTAAAATTTCAAAGACAACATATCCATTTCCATAAAACCAAATGTCATTGGCTCATCACATGTGAGTGCATATGATGTTTCTTGACATACTTGATATCCATTAGTAACAATGTTTCACAATGTTAGTCATTGACATAATAGCATCATCAACATGACATAGCCATCCACATCGTTGTTCATTGTGAACTTGAACTAATATAAGTAGCCAACATAAGTAACATGTCCATCATAACTATCATCAACATAGAATCAGTAGAAATAGTACATATCCATCAGAGATATCATCATCATAACACTGAATAGGAAATAAACTCATCCATCACATCCACTAATAGTAGAGTTAAGTGTTTGGATCCTAAAATTAAGGTCCCAAAAGAATAATGTGTGAGCCTTGAGGCTAAATCTATGTTAATGTCATATCGAGGTCAAACAACTAGAGTGGGGCACTACAGACAACATGGAATCCAGACATCCAGAGACTATTTTTCTCAGTGTTGTGCCAACATCCCTGGGATTTGAGCCATTTTTTGAGGCCCAGAGCTCAAGTCATTTCCCAAAATTAAATCACATCTTTAGAACATAAAGATTGCATGGGAACAATGGTACAAATGAAATTACTTGAACAATGTCTTGAATGGACCCCAGCTAGCCATGATAGACATTTCGTCAGACATATCAAAAATATGTAATATACAAGTGTAAACAACATATTTAAGAATAGGGGTCTCATACTTACATGAGCATCGCTAAGAATCATTGTTTCCTTATATCATTAATTTTATCATCATTTATTAGGTCATAGATACATTGTTTATTCATTTACAATTCAAAACATGAGGAAATCCATACATCATCATTGTCATAACCCATGCTTATAACCAGCATAGTAACAACAAAAATATCAAGGATACATCAGTCAGAAAACCCACATGTAGATCATCACATACATGAAATATCAAGGATAGAACCTCCTATTAGAAAATGAAAAATCCAACCCGTTATGGGACTATCATAGTCCACTGTACCATAGAATGGTTGCGCCAATTTTCTCTTCATCCATTCACCCGCATGTCATATTCCAAGAACTAAATGTGGGACTCAAACCGAAAGACCCTTCCAAGGCATCACGTGGCTAAACCACCTCACCCTCATGAATAGAAACTATACTTTACCATAATCCATCCTAAATCACTAGGATAACACAATAAACATGTAATGACAGGGCTTACCATGATATCCACTAGAACACTAGCCAAAACAAGCATGGATGCCACTGAATTTATCCACCTACATCTTGAGGAATTTTCCTTTCCTAGTCTCTCTAGCTTTACCACAATCCACACTAAATCATTAGGCCCTAAACCGAGACCCACTCTATAGGATTTACTGCATATCCCATCCCGGGATTACTGGGCTCAATAGAGATCACCCACTTCTAGGTTTTACTATATATCCCACCATTAACTGGTCAAATATTCCTAGGCCCACTGAGGCACATAATATCTGACTTTACCACAAACCACATCCCATTTTAGGGATCACTAGGCCAATGGCTTTACCGTAATCCTTAGTCTGGTTCAGGGATCACTAGAACATGTGTTCTTCCTTTCTAAGGTCCACCTAAATCAGCTTCGAATCCATCCAAAAATCCATCTCAACCAAAACATGAGAACCCCATCACACCATGGCTATCCAAAAATGAAAAGGCTAGGCTGAAAACACGGTCACACCTACAAAAACCCATGCCATAACAACAAAAAACCACATGCAATACCATGCATGTCAACTCTAGCAATGAAAACACACATTCAAATTCATACCTTCCAAGAATATTGTTGTAATTCCTTGATCCTTCTCTTCCTTTCTTGCTCCTTTCTTCATCTTGCCTTCTTTGCCTTTACTGATCCAATGCCAAAGTGCTCCAAGAAAACTCTAAGTGTCCACGAATGAGAAAGAGAGAGAATAGTCAGAGAGCTCCAAAATTGAACTTACAAAAGGTTACACTGACCAAGCCTACTCACTAATCCTCATAAGCCTTTTTATTAATCAGGCCTCTATTTTCTTCATATTCCATTATTTTCCCTCATTTTTCTCCTGACATGCAACCTTTGACCTTTGACCTTCCTTTTCTACTAATTTCCTTTATTTTCATAACTAAAATTCCAATAAACTCATCATGCATTTCGAAAGCCTTTTCCATCGTCTTTCCGATTTTCTTGAGCCATAATAAACCAATGTACACCCACTAGGATGTTTTTCACAACATTCAACTTCGAACATGTGTCCCATCAACCATTCTCTTATATATTTTTGCATGGATTTTTAACTAGGGCTATTACATAACCCTCCCCCTTAGGGAAGCACTATCCTCGGTGTCCAATGATAGCTATAAACCAACAAGTTATTGAAAACAAAACATACTTCCCATGGAGCTTTATAATACAATTCATTGCAATATTTATAATGACTAGTGTTGAAACATGGCAATCATACGATTTGTTGGAGCTTTATAACATATATCATTAAGGTATTTACAATAATAACTAGATATACAGACATACACATTTTTTCACCTAGAAAATATTCATACTACCTATCAAGCTTTATAAATCTCGCTCAATCCAATATTTACAGTAATACACACATCTACACATATGCACATTTGCTCATCCAACAAGCAAAAGGATACAATCTCTGGATCCACAAAAACGGAATCTAGAGGCTCACACCTCCACCCTCAAAGTAATACCAGGATTCACCTCCTTCCTAGGAAGTCCAAAATACACTATAAGTTCAAATATCAATCCAATGTTTAGCACTCAAATCTTGCACCACTCTCAGTGAACAATTACAAGCTCATTTTTCTAGGGTGCACTCCCAATGTGCATTTCGTTCTATCTAAAAATAGTAATGACCAAAACAAATCCATCCATGGCCTTTCCTTATCTGCTACATAGTCCCCCAGGAACTATGGTCACCCCTTCTGTGTAGTCACTCTACTTCCAAATTCTCGGGCATCCCCTATCATGAGCGAGCTATCCCTTGGAAAGGCTTCCTCACATCGAAAGGTCAAACAACCAAGGAATATACCTACCTAAAAACCATCATACCGATCATGGCATGATCATGGAAATCAATGGACATTATTGTGTACCAATATTGCAAAATGGCCATGCTCCTAAAGTGCTTTACTTACATACTGCTACCTTTTCCAATTTCTTTCACTATTGATGCTAATTCTTGTCATTATTTTTGACCACCCAACTAGTCATTTCATTGTTTCTTGTGCCAAGCACATAATTTATATTAGTATATTCAAAATAAATTGAGATAACTTCAAATCATACCTCATTGGTGGCTCATCAACAAGGTACACTTCCAATTCTATTTGATTCTTGTCACAACAAGTCAAACTAACATATTTTACCAAATCATTATGTATAAACATATCACATTAGGTTAACTAAAAACAAAACCATCATAGATAAAAATCATAAATCACATGAAACCATCATAGACCAGAATCATAGATCACATGTAATCATCGTAGACTAGAATCATAAATCACATGCATAATGAAATTGAAATAACATATTCATACTTATCCTTTAATCAATCATTATCTTCTAACTTTGTCCTTATTTCGTACGCACTCCAAATTGGTTTCCAAACTTGACAAACACCCAGTTCTTTCTCCTCAACCATGTGCACATACACATAGTATGCATCACACACATACAACCACACACGACATACAACAGCATGCAATATGTGTGCCTACACCCGACATACAAAACAACACATGCATCTATACCTAATTTACAACACCACATAATACATGTACCTACACCTGGCATACAACACAACACAATACATCTATACCTGATGTACAACACCACAAAATACATATACCTACACCCAATGTACAACACAACACAAATATGTACACAAAGTACAATAGAACGAATACACATGTCATGATACGATGACTACACAATGCACATAAAGAGACCACATGGCCATAACACAACATGTATGACATGCACACAAAATACCACATGTAAAATAGTACCATATGTATAACATATACACAGTACCAATTGTTCATAATGCAACCTGCACAAAGTGTACACAACATCACATGTACATGACACCACCTACACAACTTGTACATAGCGCCATAAATAAACCACACCATCTTTACAAGTGTACACAATACCAAATGTACACAACACCATGTGCATGACATGTACACAACACGACATGTACACAATAGCACATGGACAGCATGTACTTAACACCACTAGCACACAACACCACATGTAGGACATGTACATAACATCACATGCACAAAACACCATATGTACATAGCACCACACGTACAATATGCACACAACACCATATGTACAAAACACTGCATATCCAACATGCACACAACACCATATGCACATAACATAGGATATCCAACATGTGCACAATACAATATGTACACAACACCATATATCCAACATGTACATAGAACCATCTATACCCAACACTGCATATGTAATATTCACACAACACTATTTGTACCGCCCTGTACATAACATTTCATAAACATGTACACATAATATATATACACAACACTACATGTGCACATCACAGATGCAACATGTACAACATATACAACATATGCACCATATGCACATAACATAGGATATGCAACATGTGCACAGCAAAATATGTACACAACACCATATATCCAACATGTACATAGAACCATCTATACCCAACACTGCATATGTAATATTCACACAACACTATTTGTACCGCCCTATACATAACATTGCATAAACATGTACACAGAATATATATACACAACACTGCATGCGCACATCACAGATGCAACATGTACAACATATACAACATATGCACCACAATAGTACCACACATCCAAAACCACATTGTCTCTACCAAGCAACCTTTCTTCCAATGTCTCTTCGCCATCCATGCTTATCCTAGCATGTCACAAAGCACATTGTTTTCATTATTCTAATGTATCCCTCAACATTACCTGTCATAACATAAACATAGGCATAATACAACAATACAATATCAATTCATATTCGCATGATACTGGCCTCATATATTAGTCATGACTACTCGTCCCACTTAATTCCTCATAGCCATGAACCTCTTTATAGCATTCAGATGCATAAGAAATCATTCTTCTACAAGAATGGTCCCTAACAACCCTATCAAACAGTGACGTCGATACATGGATACATACATACATATACATAAACATTAGCATAAAAAAACCATGATCATGTTAGACAACGACATAAATACACTCATACATACATATAAAAATTAGCATAAAAACAATCACGATCCATCATGACCTTTTCAAACGCGACATACATACATATATACATGCATGCATATATAGACATCAGGATAATCATGATCATAACATAATTACCAAATAACATAAGGTCAAGTTTAAGAGAACTCCCTGTATTCATGCAAAACATTGAGAACAATGATTCCCAACATAGCCAAGTAATTGGATGCCTAAGAGACATTCATTTTACCTTTCTTGTTAGATTTCTCATGAGTGTAATTTCACTGTCTATTTACACCAATGGATCCAACCAGTCCAAATGGTTGTCATACTCTTACTACCAACTTGCCCTATACACGTGCCGAGCCTCATCCAGATCGTACATTACCTGCTAGGTTTCATTCAGTCCTACTTGAGCTCCATTAACTTTCCTCTTTCGGAACCAATTCTTAATACCCTCAAGATATAAAAGGCAAGAAAAACACAAACAAGATGAAAACCATGAAAAACCAAAAACAATACGACACCAAAAACAAAATTGCATGACCATGAACAAGGAAAAAACATAATGGAAAATAGAGCACAAGAGAAAACCAAAACAACGAAAGCACCAGACTTTCAACAAACACCATGACTCAATCCCCGTGGTTCCCAATGCTTCTAAGCGAAATATCAACATCAGTCTTCTTCAAGATTTCGTGGCAGCCTCTTTGCCATGCAATCCCCTGCATTATACTACCATAAACACATAAATGTCATTGCATAAGTAAACATAAAAACATATTAATTATCTTATCTTGTCATACTAATGCCAAGCATGTTACTCTGGAATGCGTCACACATGTCAACCACATGTTCCAAATATCAAGACAATAATATGTATCAATTTTAAATCAACCTTAACCAAGTCTAACAACCATGTCGTAATCCACAATCATCTCAAATTCATTAGTAATAATAGATAATGCTACAACCATCAACTACTTACACTCAAGTACATATCAGTCGTATCAACACATATGTATTATTACAACCATCTTAAAAAAATATCGTTTCTGTAAGAAATATTATAGACACATACTCATATCATTCAAGTAATCAAACATTCATATAACACATAGACGACATAATAGACACCAAAGACTCAAATTCCAAATGGAGGACATAATCAAACATGCAAGCACAACGTATATGACATAAGCAAGTTCATACCTTAAAGTATCTCAGGTGAGGCTATTGTATCTACACAATCAATCTAATTCGCACGATATAACTTCACAATGCATCAACTCAAACAAAAATAAGGTCATAATATCTATAATAGTCACTAGTTAACATGCTCCCATCATAAATTCATAAACAATTATCATTCATGACTATCTAACAAATGTGCATATGAATACACTAATCAACTAGCATCTGACATGTATGTAACCATAACATCAATAGAATGAAAGGAATACACCTAACCATAATCCATAAAACAATCATTAACCTAAATACTTGGATGTCGAACATACAAACTTGTATGGTGACATGCTCTTGCCTCAAAGTCCAATGTTACTTCACTTTAATGATATGCACCTCCTTCTCTATGTTAGCTAACCCATTAGCGTCATAACATACGAATATGATCATGATGATGTAATTGCATATAATTACCTCACAATGCATGTTTGACCTACTATGCATGCATAACTATAACCATGAAAATGCATGCATAATAACATATCGACACTGACATGCATAACAAATGCATATACAACTCACATGCATTCATGACTAAAGCATAGCAACAACAACATCATCAACCTTCGCATGGAGATATCACTACAACCATGATCAACACAATGCCAATGCAATAAGCACATGTCCTACAAGCATAAGGAACACATATGAAACTTACATGAATGAATGACCAACACACAACCCATCTAGTATGAGGGGTGAACCATGCATTTATACCACTCTGTAACACCCTCCTCCCACATCTACCCAAGTAACTGGACAACTGGGCTAAACATGTCACAAGAGGCTACTATGATGGTATTCAACATATTATGCGACCTTAAGGAAGTGGAATCAATGGAAACGCATCATACAAACCTTCCACATCAGCAACAAGACTCCCAAGAACCATCCCAACTTCTCAGATAGCAAACCCCTATGTCCCACTAAGCTTTTAAACTAATTAACTCCTAGAATCTCCCATCATATGGGCATGCCTGTGTACATAGGGCTCTAGACGCTCACACAATAGGGCATGCCTACATCTAGGGACTATTTTTCTCAGTGTTGTGCTAGCGTACTTGGGATTTGAGCCACTTTTTCAGGCCTAGAGGGAAGGTCATTTCCCATAATTAAATGACACCTTTAGAACAAAAGGATAACAAGGGAATGATGGTACAAATGCAATTAATTTATAAAGGGCTTGACTAGACCACTACTAGCCATGATAGGCATTTCGTCAAACATATCACAAAAATGTAATCTATAGATATAAAAAAACATATTTAAGCATAGGGGTCTCATACATATCTAAGAATTGCTAAGAAGCATTTTTCCCTTATATCATTATCTGCATTATCATCTATTAGTTCAAGATACATTTTTAATTCATTTACCAATCAAAACATGAGGAATCCATACATCATCATTGTTATAATACATGCTTATAACCAACATAAAAACAATAGAAATATCAAGGATACATCAACCATACAACATATATATAAATCAATACATTTATACATAAAATATCAAGGAGATACCTCTTATTAATGA
The DNA here is from genome assembly GCA_000404065.3 of Pinus taeda. Taxonomy (NCBI): domain Eukaryota; kingdom Viridiplantae; phylum Streptophyta; class Pinopsida; order Pinales; family Pinaceae; genus Pinus; species Pinus taeda. The sequence continues at coordinate 9,275 of APFE031361745.1, read as the reverse complement.
ATGCAAAATCCAACTTGGGATGGCACTACCATGTTCCACCTGACCATAGAATAGTTGAGCAAATTCTCTCTTCATCCATTCACCCTCATGCCATATTCCAAGCATGAATCTGGGACTCAAACCAAAAGAATCAACCAACACTTCTTAAGGCTAAACCACCTCACCCTTATAAATGAAAACCAGGCTTTACTATAATCCATCATGGATCACTTGGACAACACAATAAACATGTAATGGCAAGAATTATCATGATCTCCACCAAATCTCTAGGCCAAAACAAGCATGGATTCCACCAGATTTCTCCACCTCCACCATGAGGAATTTTCCTGTCTCCTAATCTTAGGCTTTACCAGAATCCACACAAAATCACTAGGACTTAAACTGAGACCCACTCTTCAGGCTTGACCTTATATCCCATCCCAGGATTACTAGGCCTAATGAGGAGCACCAAACTCTAGGATTTATAGTATATCTGACTATTAACTGGTAGAATATTCTTAGGCCCATTGAGGCACACAATAACTAGCTTTATCGAAATCTGTTGTCTATTTCAGGCATCACTAGGCCAGTGGCCTTACCACAATCCTGAGTCCGTTTTAGGGATCATTCAGCCATGTGTCCTTCCTTTCAGAGATCCATATCCCTCAACTTTGAATCCATCCAGCAACCTAGATCAACCAAAACATGAGAACTCCATCACACCATGGCTATCTTGAAATGACAAGGCTAGGCTAAAAACAATGTTACACCTAGAACAACCCATGCCTTAAAAAAAAAGAACCACATTCAATACCATACATGTCAACTACAACAAGGAAAACACACATGCAAATTGATACCTGCAAAGAATCATGTTGTAGCTTCTTGATCCTACTCTTCCTTACTTTCTCCTTCCTTCCTTTTGCCTTCTTTACCTTTCTTTCTCCAGTGTCAAAGTGCTCCAATAAAACTCTAAGTGTCCAAGAGTGAGAGAATAATGAAAGAGCTCCAAAACTAAATTGAAAAAAGGTTACACTAAGCAAGCCTACCCACTGACCTTCAAAAGCCTTTTTATTAGTGAGACCTCTATTTTCTTCATTTTCCATTATTTTCCTTCATTTTCCTCCTCACATGCAGCATGTGACCTTTCACCTTCCTTTTCTCCGAATTTCCTTTAATTGCATAAATAAAATTCTAATAAATTCCTCATGCCTTTCCAAAGGCTTTTCCATTTCCTTTTCCAATTTCGTTAGTTATAATAAACCAATGAACACCCATTAGGATGTTTTTCCCAACATACAACCTGGAATAAGTGTTCCGACAATTGTGGTGTTATATCTTTTTAAATGGATTTTTAATTAGGGATGTTACAAACAACTACCACAAGACATGGATTTCTATGTCATTTAGCAAAAATGTTCACGTCCTGCTACGACATTGCATATAAATGATTATGCCTTAATAGTAAGAAAGTGGAATGTGGCTAGCATTAAACAAGAGAGGGGAAACTCTTACAATAACTAAAAATTTGATGTTGTGCCATATGTGTTTTATCGAGTGTGTTCCTTGGGTTGCCAATGAAAGTCTCGTACTTTAAAAAATATTAGCAATGAACATAAAAATAAGATGTAATTACCAGTTTGACTTCTCAATATTTTTCTCTTTTTATTGATGATTTCACAAAATTTAGCCTCTGTATTTTATTTGACATTTTTCTATAAATTATATTCATAACAAACTTCATATAATTCTTTTTTGTAGCTAAAGTCTATTCAGAAGAAATTCACTTCACACAAAAACAATCAAACATAGAAAATGGCATTTTACTATATAATGAAATTAAAATAATATTATTACCTAATATGATGAATGTGGAGTTTGATACCATATCATCGTGGGACTCCTTTCTTGGGAAAAACTCATAGTGCAACATTTAGAATTTCTCAAGGCCACAAACTAACTAGATCCGTGAGAAAAGAATTTCGATGTTAGTTAGGTGAAGGGTCCATGTCCCAATGTGGGACAGCATGTAAGGACTTATGCCTCAATAGTCAGAGCGCATAACATAGTTAATGGGAAGTGTGAGACAAGAAAATATTATGATAGTAAAAATTTGTCGTCACACCATGCGAGTTTTATAAAGTGTGTTCCTTGGGTTCGTGACGAAAGTCTCTCAATTTCAAAATAGAATGTGGTTACTAGTTGATGTCTCTATACTTTTCTTTTTCACTAATGCCTTCATAGAATTTAGACTTTGTATTTTTTTAACACTTTTCTATTACTTTATAGAAAGTTTTATAGCTCTTCATAGGATGTTAAACAAATAATGGGTTTAATACTTCTTTGCAACATGTTAGATGACTAATGGACTGTGCAATTGCATTACAACTATATTGCATTAATGTCAATTGAATTGTTACTTCATAGTTTATGCTACTTTATTATTGTTAACTAAATTGTTGGTTCATTCTTCACAAAAACATATTGTTAAGCTAATCAAAAGCATGTAACTTGAAACACATAAATAAATGAAGAATATTGTTAATCGAATTAAATGCATGTAAATTTCAACACATAAAAAAACAAAAGCATCTAAACAAAAGAAAAATAAAACACAAAAAACTAAGAAAATATGATTCAACTTGAAAGACATCGAAAATAAATCCTTTAAAAAAACTAAAATACAAAACACATTTTATTATTATTTTTCTTATTTTTAAATTAAACCTTCACATGAAACAACTCTAGTGACCCTATTTTTTGTTAAGAGGCACACGTATAGTGTCGAATAGATATAATTTTGCCACAATTTTATATATCTATCTTGTAATAAATTACACAAGGTATATATTATGTCCTTTATTATTACTTTTAAATAATTCCCTTGTCACGAAGATTTTGAATCTAAGGCTTCTGCAGAGCTAAAGTTTGTGTGGATGTAACACATGTGTGGACATAAAGCATATGCAAAGGTATAAGGGTACGTTCCACTACACTACACAACATGGGACCAAATTCAAAGTATTCGATTTTTATTTATGTTCGCAAAGAGACTCAACTCTTTAGAGCTAGGAGACCCAAAATGCGTGTTGAATAGTTATATTTATCTCCACACTTATGCATATAGTTTAGCTTTGTGCATGCTTTTCTTTCGCATTGAATTCCGTTAGAGTGATTAAGCCTCCCTCATTCAACAATGTTGTTAGCTCTAAAACTGGTGGAAGCATGTATGGAGGTCCTTGCACATGGTGTGGAAAAATTGTAGACTATAAGGGCAGTTCTCAATAAAAAAATATGGTCAATGAACATGTTTCAAGTGAAAAAGTAGTTAAAAAATAAGAACATCCATGGAAAAAATATTTTGTCATAAAGTGTCAAATTTGAACCAAAAGTTAATTAAAACCAAAAATTTATTTTAAAAATCCTTTAAGGTTGTAAGAAACATTTCACTTAAGTATGATAATGAACATCAAAATTTAATATAAAAAAATGTATTCTATCAATTTAAAAACATATTCATGGTATAAAACTTAGAAATATCATGCTCAATTAATACTTCTGGCCGCTATCATGGGATTTATTCCCATACACTATTTCATACAAAATGTCATCAGATAATTTTTCACAAAATTCATGATCTAACTTAGAATATACAAAATAGAATAGGTTATACAACAACACAATAATCATACAACAAAATAACTGACCAAGATTCCCACCAAGTCAATAGAACTATAGTTGAATATAGATTTTAGAACTCCTGATTTATAAAAGTCAAACATTTTTATCATGGAGGTTGCTTAGATCCGAAATTGACAACATTTTTCTAGTTCGTCATATCATCTCACCCACTATCTTGATCTCGCACGGTCCCTCCTCAAATGTCTGTTACTCCATTCGGGTAATTTGTTGCAAAATAAAATTCATAAAACCTAGTTCCAAATATTCCATGATGCCAAGGTCAAAGTAAATGATAAAAATGGATAAAAATCATAAATAATTTTTTTTTGGTGAACAAGTGGAAGATGTAATAAATGTGTATTTATTTATAGATGCAAGCCATATGCGAAGGGAATGCATGTACATAAGGGGGAATGTGTGCAGGAAAAGAATTTGCAGATACTTAATTGAAAAAATAAATGCATTGGTAGCAAGGAGAAATAGAATTGGGCTCACATGAATGGTAATGTAAATAACATTTCTACAAAAATAAATAGTATGTATCAATAGTTCCTCATGAAATGAAACATAAATTGTACACAAAGTGAATAAAAAAAGGATGACTAACTAGTAGCGAATTGTGCAAGGAGAAAACATTAAAAACAAAGTCATGTTTACTCATTTTTTTATTGGTAATGGTACAATGTAAGTGAACTTACATTTATATTTTAAATGATGTCAATTTATTTTAATGTTGACAATGACATTGTCCATTTAAATTGTAAAGGTTCCAATTATTCACAATCCACATAATAGAAAAAATAGCTTCTGAAATGTTTTGTTTGCATTGTGCAAAAGATATTGGTAGAAGTTTTGGGAATAATTGTTGAAAAATATCCTAGGAAGGGTGCACTTTAACATTTCATGTCCCTCCTCAATTATATACTGCAAATCATGTTCATATCAAAATAATGTTTTGCAACCACACTTTGTGCAATGAAGCATGTTATTTACTAGACACTCAATTATTATGATAAGGCGTTTACACTCATTGAAATATGGCTTGGATGGAGGGAAAAACATATGAGTTGGCTTGACTATTGTAGTAATATGTAATAGTATGTTGGTTGATAGAAACATATTTTTGTTAAATTTATGGTGGATAAAGAATATAAGAAAAAAAGGGAGAACGGGGAAGGATCAAATAAGTACAAAATAAAATAAAATAAAGCTTAAAAAAAGCTAAGGTGCAATTGAAGACTTGGTTGGAAATTTTTCATCGCCATACTCTATAAATAAGATTTTGTTGATTCATCATTATGTGGCTCAATGAATCTCGATAGACATGTATGTATTCTATGCAACCCTTTTGGACCACTTCAAACCATGTAGTTGAATAAGAGCATGGTTTTTTTCCCACTTGATATATATTTCTATATTTCAGTGTATTTATGTCTATATTACTCACCCAAAAAAATAGTAAAAATTGAAGTGAACAATAAAATTATTTTCAATAAAAGAGATCATCAAAAATATAAATTATTTTATTATTTGTAAAAATGAATATGGAAGAACAAATAAGAAAAAAGCAAAGGAAAACAAAATGCAAATACTAAATAATATTGTGATATTTTAATTATTTATTTGCACATTCGACATATTTTTCAAATTAGTGATTGTTGGCTTGTAATATTGTAACAAGTGTTGCAAATATTACAATTGTATTGGCTTCTAAAAGTGCAGTAATTGTAGTAGTCATAGTAAGACAACTTTTAGAACACAACATTGGTTTTGTATAAAAAAAAATAGCTTGGAGTCAATCAAATGCAGTGACTAGCATCACCCTTTTCATATTTCCATTTGTTTAATGTTGTTGAACCCTTTTATATTAACACTTTTCCAAATAGACAAAAAAAAAGACAAGAATTCAGAAATTAAAAAAGGACAAGAATTCAGAAATTAGGTTATCGCTTATGTTGACATTTATTGTAAATTTTCCATTTGCATCAACAATATTAACATGTACGACTTGAGCCTTTGGTTGCGAGCATGATGTTTTAATAGATGTTGGGCCATACAAAAATAACAAATTTCCTTAAAAAATATTTGTTGAGTTTCCCATGAAAATGTTAATTATGGATGCTAGGATTGTCTTTACTTTTGCTTAGATGTAAAGAGAATAAACATTTATGTGAGGGGTCTGTATCGTTTTTCTATTTTAAAAACACTAAAATAGTAAAAGAAAATTCAAAAATTAATTATTGTTCAAATGCAATGATTTTTTTTGTTTTCTATTATGGAAGAAGAAAGAAGGAATGGTTTGTTCATATGACGAGCTTCATTGCCAACTACTCCACTATCTATTTTTTTAGTTGACATCTTTCTCATTATTATACCTGTAGAAACACATCCATGAAAAAATCTATTGTATATCAACTATCAAAAAAATATATATACATGGACCTAATTGCTTTACGCTTTTATTGTTCACTTAAACATATCTCACTAATATACCTAAGTCATGCATATATAATATTAAAAACATGTAGTAATTCTATTTGTATGCATATCAAATAGGAATAATCGTTAAAATTCACGCATTTGCATTAAGAAAAAGCGCATAATGTAAGACTATTGAACTGCATATTAGAATATGGCCACTTTGAATGCTTTCATTCGAAAATACACATTGAAACAATAAACTTTGTAGTTCAAATAAATTAACCTCAATGTTTGATTGAAAAATGCTTCAAATTATATGCAAATAGTTTCTCTTCTTAACATTCCCTAAACTAAATTAAAGTAACTAGAGACTTCAAGTGTTTCAAATGTCAAAGAAGGTCGAGGAATGGAAACTAGCTAGTTGAAGACGATAACGAATTACTGACAACCACAAATATAAGATGAAATAGTTATAACTATATTAGTCTTAAAGAGTAAGAATTGTTCAAGTCAACATAGGTCTGAAAATGCTCCCACAATAGATATTTCAATTCATTTTACAAAATTTAATGTTGCTTATTTTCAAGTCACAAACAAGAAAATAAATAATGAGAGGATAAAACAACACCCGGAACAAGGGGAGTAATTTTATCTTGTTATCTTAATTTTTTTCCTCATGAAAAGAAGAAACAAAATGGGAAAATGATTTGTTTGAAAAATAAATTTAGGTACAAACTAGCATGAACTTCATCATGATGACTCTAATATGCATTCAACAGACCGAGCTGACAAAAAAAAATCAAGACTTCTTCAAATATGGTCTATTTGAGATTTCGACTTTGGAGTGTAATTTTGTGGCATTTCATGCAACTGAATTGATTGCATATATAAAATTGTTTTCTTTGTTCTTTGGGTATTTCGATATATGCAAACACTGAAATCACAAATAATAATCAAGATATAGTTCCCATGAGTAATGTGTAATTTCTCTAGTGATATTATTTCAATGACTGTAAAGACGAGACCGAAAGGAGTACCATATATGTTGATAATGTAAATTGGTCGTACTACATAAATCTATGATATTAGAAGATTAAATTTTTCATTACTAAAAAAAATTCTTCAAATATGTTTACATGGTTTTTTTATGCAAGTAAGGACACGATGAACATAGTATGATGCATTCAAATTGAAGTTGGGAAACTCGTCTTGGTTAGATAGGCAATATGTTTATGTTTCTTGTAAGGAAATAACCATATTGCTCATAATGTCTTCATCTTCGTGAATATTCTTAAGATGAACATGCAAGATATGCATGTTAAGAGAAACAAACATAAGTTCATTGGTATCTGCAAAATAATTATGAACAAGATCAAAGTTTCACAATGCAATTTTTTATCAAGCATTTCCCTTCTACTTCTATCTTTTTTGCTAGCATGGAAATTGTTAATTTTTTAAGAAATAACAATGAATCTACGATTTTCACTCACGAGATAGTTTTGTATACTAAACCATGTGTTCTAATGTTACTTGGTTCAAATGAAAGTTTTTCTAAAGTAAAGTCATGTGCTCTCTGTATTTTCCTAGCACAAGCTAGTTGTACTGGAAATTGTCTGCATATCCTGCAATGATGTTTTCTGCCGGATGATGGTGATAGGATTGCAATGTGAAACACTAATTCCCATGTTCTTGCAATACATGTATCATATAATTCTTGGAATTTTTTTCTTTGTATTTTTTCAAAAGATGAATCAAAAAATTATATCCAATGTACATCGTGTCAATTTTCTCCATTTGAAGAATATGCCTTCAATATTGCATCAACACCATTAACAATGCCATCTTTACTTTTTTTGTTTGTAGCATATAATTCAATGAGGAAATTTATATTTACTAGTATTGTTTACGGCATCATTGTTGTTTTTTCATAATATGAAAATTGTTTTTGAATGCTTTCAACCTTTTCAAATGCTTCGAGAACTATTAACTTTGTTTTCACATCTACCAACATTTTTTCATTTTGTATCTGCACAAATTTATTTCTATAAAATAGATATGGAAAAACTGGATCAAATCGTGGTGGACTATAATAAGTACGATTGATTAACTTTATGTAAACATCTGATTGGGATTTTAAACTCATTTTTTTCAAAATTGAAACAAAAGTTATGTCTTTTTGATGCATTGGATAACGAAAAACATAGCATTTTAGTCTGTCTTTCTAAAAATGATATGGAACTCTCGACTTGTTTAGCATAGGGTGTCCATATATCAGAGAGTCTTTGATAGGTTGTGCCTGATAAAAGTCATCACACATTACCAAATCAACATTTTCGAATTAATTTTTAGGGTTATGTTTTAATTCATGCAATCATTTATCAAGAGAAACCACATCAATAAGCATAATACGAAGATTCTCAAAGTGTTTGGACAACATATCCATATTTTCATTACTTGAAGACAAGTATTCAGATTTGTTAAAAGGCATGAAAAATGGAGATTGTAATGTGACACCGCCAACATTGATGTTGATTTTCTTGTATAAGCTACTATGACTCCTTTAGTGTAAATGGATCATATTCAGTTGTGCTATTGTAAATGGGCAAAAGATATTAAAAAGTTACTCTTATCGTGAATGCCTTCCTAGTGCCTACATATCCAGCCACCAAAGTATATATTGGTTTAAACAAATTTTTTTTCTTATTAAAAAGTTACTCTTAACATGAACGCCTTCCTAGTGCCTACCTATCGAACCACAAAACTATATATTGTATTCAACAAAGTCTATTTCTTCTTAATCAAGTTATCTTTTACTATTGTTTATTGTTATTTGTTTAATTCTATCCTTATGCTATAAAATTCTTTGTCCTCTATTATATGTGGCTATTTTACAATATGATAAGGTCAATAGAGTGATGTTTCTATGTGTTTCATTATATGAAAAAATTCAAGGTTAGCATGAATATTGTATTTTTCATATTCTTTACTTTTGTTCAAGAAGAAGCCATTAGAAACTAAATTTATTTCTCTCATTACATATTTATTAAAATATGCACAACCATTTAGTTCAATAATGTTTGTCATGTCATGATGGTCACTGTCATGCGGAAAGAGTTAATTTTGTGGACAAAACCAACCTCCCTAGAAGCTTAAGGCTTTCTAGTGACAAACAAGACAATTAAGAACAATCCTTC
>APFE031361744.1:0-15554 GCA_000404065.3 Pinus taeda | reverse complement strand
TGAGGAAGAAGAAGACTTGTAGGCCCTGATTGCCGCTGCAAAAGAAGAATAAGATGTGGAGGAGGATATCCAACCGTTGCACTCTGCAGCAAAACTGTCCGCGTATGTCCCTCCGCAGAAAGGGAAGACTAAAGTACCAAAGGATCTAAATGCAATGAAGAGTTCACTCTAGACCCCACTCCTCCCCGACGGTATCATATTTGAGGAAACGCACCTAGGCCGCGTGCCAACCATGAAATTCGAAGAAGTTTGGGATCTCGCTAACAACGAGAAGTTCCCACACATATAGACAGTGAATCTGATGAAGTAGAAAATTGAGGGGACGATGATAATGTTAGAGCCACGAAAATGGTTGTGCAGTGTGGAAAAGGCCGAGTTGTTGCACTTGTTATGGATACCACATTTCCACCGTGCACCCATCACCATTTTCGTCATCAGGCAGCTGCTCTGCCTGGTGCATGATGGGTACCTATGGCTGGAGGAGCCTATTCCTGTCACAACAGACCTCATTCGCCGTATTTCTCGCCTTCCCTGTAAGGGAAAGGACCCCACAACTATAGCCAGAAAAAGTACCGATTTGGCTCTTGCAAAAGCCATGAAAGTGAAATATAAGCTGGAGAAAAAGAAGAGGGGCTACATCATCACCAGCATCACGGAAAAAGGGGTGCATGTAGCCACCCAACTCTTGGTTGGAAAAGTGATGAGGAAGTGTCGCACCGATGAGGTACCGGTACTAGTGATTGCGCTAGCCGAGCAGTGCACGGAGGGGGTCTAGTTCAACAAGGCAAATTTCCTCTATGAGGAATTTTTGTTAAATTGTCATGAAGCCTAGGAGAAGGGTAAGACCTTCCACTACACATGGTTTCTCTTATCCATATTGCTGGTAGTGGGAGAACTGCTAGAGGATAGTCAATTTCCCAACATTGACTGAGAATTACCAGAGGTCGCAAAGTACGCTTCGCTCTAGGCCACCAAGGACACGAAACGGATTTGCGATACAAAAATTTTCTGGGTGCATATGGAGGTGAGCATCCGAATGTGGATCAACAGGAAGTCGTGCCTATTACCTATGATGCATAAAAGTCTGCAGAGTTTTGCAGACTTCAAGGCGGATATGCACTACATTTATATCAAGGCACGAAAGGACCTAGCGAAGCAGTGGATAAAGCTATCATTTGTAGCCATTGACGACACAATCTTCACTATATTGGAGACATGGCCTCCCAAGTGGCACGCCCCTGATTTGGTGGAACTGGAGAAAGCGGCAACACAGAAAAAGAAGGATGATGCCAAGTTGCGCGTCACCCAACTGGCTGAGAGAAGGCGGAACAAAAAAGTGGCAGCTGAGGTAAGGGCAGTACGCGAAGCGGCACAAGAATCTATGGAGTAGAAGAAGGTCGCAAAAGCAGCAGCAGTAGTGCAGACAGCAAAGGAAACAATGATATAGGTAGAGGAGGTCCAAGAAACGTCCTCAGGGGAGGAGGCAGAGGATACAGAAATAGCAGAAGGGAGCGTGGACCCAGGGACTACATCCACACAGCTCAAACGTCCACGCATCGCAGAGAGATCTAGTCCAAGGAAGAAGGTTAAGGCTTCGAATCTGGCCATTGACCCGATTACCTTAATTGAAGGTGATCTCCATGACATCGACGAGACAGTTCACATTGTCACCAGTGAAGCACTTCAAGAGTTTATGACGGAGCACCAGACTGTGTTGGGGGCCCTCAGGGTGCAGCTGCAGGAGGTATAGGTGCGACCCCCTCAGGAAGTTACCTTGTCTACCCACATCACAGTAGGCACTTTAGCAGCAGAGCAGATGCTGCATGAACTGATGGCCAACACAATAGTGTTTCCAGAGGGAGCGCTAGCCTCATCAAATGCGATGGATCGGATGTCACTTAGCATGATGAAAGACCTTGGCCTTAACCTAGCTGCCCTTCTCTAGGAAACACTATATCAGTTACAGGATGGGATAACAGCAAAGCTGCAGGCCAAGGAGAGCCGCGCGATCCAGGTTCTCAGCGAGCAAAAAATTAACATAGAACATCTCAGCTTTCAGTGCGATGAGTTGGTGTCACAGAATCAACATTTGGTGCACATGGTAAATGATGCTTTCCAACGCATCCTAGAGCTGGCTATCGTAGTAGATCTACCGGTAGAAGTGTCGATCCATAGTTTGGAAAGTGGAGTCTGCGACACGAGAGAATAGACAACAAGGGTGCAGCTGGAGCTGAATCTCCAGATCACCGAGATGTGGTTAAAGGCGCAACCTTCCACTCCACCAGAAATCAAATAACAGCGCGCCAGCGCTATTGTAGGAGGGTTGGAAGAGATGGGAGGTGCAGTGCGCGATTGTACCAACATGTTGGAACAGGCGCTTGAGGTCCTCATGATGTTGCAGGAGGACGCTAGCATCCAGCGGCTGAAGACAAAGGCATGCAAACTCCAACAATAGTATGACAACATCAAAGGGACTGTGCAGCTAGTAGTCCTTACTCCGTGGCTTGCGAGGATGTAGCAAGCCAAGGCGTTAAAGGAGCAAGTGGATGCAATATGCCATAAGGAAGTAGTTCTCAAGGCGCATGTCCAGCCATGGATTGACAAAGCCTTCACAATCATAGCAGATATTGAAGGAAACCTTGTGTAGATTCAAGGGATGCATGCACAGATGCAGGGCAGCATGCCAGAAACAGAGTTCTCAGAAGAGAGAATGTAGCAGGTTCAGTAAGGAGTAGCTCAGTGCGTTGCAAACATCAAGACCGTTTGGGACCAGATAGACGGACTTCGCATCAAGATCATCGTGCCAATAGAGTGACTTGAGGGTGAGTCAAGATGTTTGTGTTGGGGGCCTATTGGGCATGGAATCCCCCCACAACATGTTTTGGGGCTCAAAGCCCAAGTTTTGAGTAATATTGTTGTAAAGACTCCGTGAATTGCAAGCGTGGAGCACGAATTGTATGTTAGAGTCATAGGGCTATCCACCCTAATTTTTGAATGTAGTGTCGGCCTACCCATGTTCCACGGACCATGGGATTGTATAAACAGAATGAGGCTCTAAGTTGTAAATAAAGCAAACAATGGATGGATAGAATATGATAGCGAGCATAGAGAAAGAGTCTAAGTATCTTGGGTCATAGTAGTAGGAAGAGGCTCTGCAGCTGAGTGTGCAGAGGCCTAGTAGAGTCTGCAACTGAGTGTGCGGACCCCTACAGATGAGTGTGTAGGGTAGAATTGAGTCTGTAACATAAGGAAGAAAATAATAAAGAGAAGTTCTATCTAAATTACGTGTATCTGTTCCTAATTTATTACATGTGTGATATTATTGGAAAATATAATGTTTATTTTATGAGCGCACTTATATGAGTTGTGAATATTGTTAAGTATAACTTAAAGCATACAAATAAGTTAAATTAATAAACTAATATCAGGCTACGAGTAAGGACTTGAGTATTAACATTGTTTGGTCCCCGAGCAGGTCTGCGCAAAGGCAGCATCTCATGTTGCAAGGTACAGGTAAGCATGCGTAGCGACATGCACACAGGCTCGAACCACGGACCACTTGAAACCATCAGACATCTCCAGGGTGTGGAAACCTAGTTCTAGCACCCTCCCATACTACTTTGGGGGAGACCTTCGTCCGCACTCCACGGACTGTTGCCGAAAGGACCAATAGTACTAGGATTTGTTTGGCTAAATCACCTCTAAACTTGGGTCAGGCCCAAATCCAGCAGTTTCTCTCTTCCATTCACTGAGTGCTGGTAGCTATGCCAGCTCTTAGGAAGTCTGAGGAGAGAAAGACTCACCATATCATCATTATTTTTCATTATTCCTACACTTCCAAGCTCATCTCTGCAGGTGGTGAGCTTGTTCAGATATGTAGAAATAGTGTCGCCCTTTTCACACGATTTTCCAAAGCTTGTCCTTGAGCGCCAGCTTCCTCTGGTCACTGTTGTTCTGATATAGGTCCTTCAATGTCTTCCACATTGAAAATGGAGTCTCCTTCCCATGGAGACTCGAGAAAATATGGTCTCGAACTCCCTCCAGAAGAATCCTCCTCGCCTTTGCCACACACTTCTTCCCTTCCACTAATTCTTGGGCATTAGCTACTGCTGGCTTGGGGATTTCTCGATCAATGAAATCCTTCAAACCATCATCTTCTAATACCACTTCCATGCGATCCTTCCATGCTATGTAATTCGAGCTTGCCATCCAAGGCATACTCGAGTCTCAAGCCATTGAACGTCATTGGTGAACTTTGACTTGTGATAAGAAATCGATTTTGTACCTGCAATCAAGAACTTACAACTTCGAAATTTTCCCTTCTCAATATGTTGTTCACAACTATAATCACCTTTGCTCTGATACCATGTAGAAATTCTCACTATATATTAATCTAATTATGCAATGTACTAAAGCAAAATACTTAATCTACTTCTACAATCAAACTTGCAGAAGCTTAATCTATTTTGAGAAAGATCAAACAGAACATATAATAGAGAATAAGAATCAATCGCACATGAAAAACAGAAGAATACTCTAGGGAAAGCCTCAGCTAAAAACCCTGCTATCTGTAGTATCATACAAGTGGAAATATCTTAGGATTACACAAAGCTTTAGCTCTCATAGCTATCCAGCTCTCAGTACAATCCCTCATTGCTGCTCATAGACAGAATAGACAACACATATGCCTTCTCCTCTGTCCTCGAAGCCTCCTATTTCCTTGCGCTATTCCTCCGGGATGATTCACCTCCAAACAAATGGAACACTACTCTTACACACTATAAAACTGAGCAATCCTCAAGGAATTAATTCTTTCTGCATGCAAGAGATTTTCTCATAGGAAAATTCTTGCAACTGATAGTACAATATCCTTGCCTTTAATCTCAATTGGGTCTTTGTCTGAACTGAAACGCATGAGTTGTTTATGAGAGAATATTCAGTTATCTGGAGTACACTAGTTGCATGAAAACATGCATTAACTGACTTAACTCACAATCAGTTCCACAAATTGTTTGGAACTAATCTAACTGGACTTAACTTAGTTAACTGAGCTAACTAATTACAACTCATCCTTATCTCCATAATTAAGGGATAACTTCCTCAATCAAAGGGATAACTATTGCATGACTTCACAAAGACTTCGTGTTTGAATTTCTCCAACTAATTAACTCAAGATGAATTAATTAATTATTTTTCAAACAGCTGGTGAGACTAAGTTCGAATTTTAATTCTCAATTTTAATTCAAGGACAAATTAGAATTGGAATATATCCTGAAGTTTTATCTTTAGTAATTCTATTTTTAGCATTTCTTGTTGCTATTTTCAACACAAGCCTCATGCTCCTGCATCACTTAAGGGTTGAAGATACCCAATGCAAAGTTCTGGAGGGAGAGAGGCAAAGTGATTACGCAGTTGCTTAGTTTAAGAGCTCAAGGTCGAGGCTTGATGCTTGAAACTGCGTACTGAACGGAGAAGGTTGAATGAGGTTGAGAGGCCCAGTCAGTGAGTTTTCCCAGTTTTGACTAAGTGTGGAATTAACAAGACAAAGTTGAAAAAAACAAGGCTTGAGCATGACCACACACAAATCACTTTATGACAGAACAAAAGACACTCAAAACACAAGAACAACATACCTTCCTTAATGTGACAACATTGCAACAATTCACTCCAAGTGAGGCACTAAAGATACACTTTGCGACGACAGTGACAATAATTGTACAACAGCGATTGAAACTTTGGAAATGAGTACGATACATATTTACATGATGATAAAAACTCATTATCACAAAAATTAACTCCTAAAACACACTACAAATAGCTTTTATATAATGTGTGACACTTAACATGCTAAAAGATGATATTTTCTATAAGAGTAGGAAAAGTGCAAATGATACATGCAGTATGAAAACAACGGTGAAAGCGACACATACCAGAGCAAAGATAACATGAAAGTGGTACTAATTAAAGTGAAAGAAGGGAAAACATGAAAATGACACTTGAAAAAAAAAAGGTGTGCAAAAGAAATAGTTTGAAAAACTCACTGAAATAGATGTACAAACACAGCCAAAAGTTAGGGACTATGAATGACAGTGCACACTGACTGTCAACATGGGTTGAACATTGCACATACAATATCTTGATGGACTGCGCTATGCTTGTTCAATATTGCGTAAAATAATCCTCTCATTAACTTGTTGTGACTTGTGCATGTGTAAGTGACTTCGACTGACCAAGAAGCTATCACATCATGACCGATCACAAGATCAATAGTAGGCTCCAAAATTCAAGTATAGGTAACATTTTTTAGGGTGTCTGTCGCAGTGACAAAATGATGTTTGTTATTATGAATAAGTTGCAGAGCTCCAAAAGAGTGGAATATTGGTTGTTCAAAGAGGAATTATGGCAAGATTATTGTAGATAATTTACTAATATAAATGTATCTAAACTAAGATTTATTAAGCATCCCCAAGGGTTACGAAAGTCCCAAATGTTCCTTATCCATAAAAATCGGTGATTAAGATGACTCTATGCTTTATGTTCAAATGATAGGTAAAGATGGATAACATAAATATTGGAGTTATATACCATACTTAAGCTTCTTAGTAGTCTCTTACAATGTACAACCTCTCATAGTGATAAGATACTATGCCACTAAAGAATTCCAACTATAAAGAAAAGTGAGAGTTCCATGAGTAGTATCATATGAATTCAACATTGGGAATGTGATAGAAGCAAGTCATTTCCTCGAAGGGTGAAGTCAGCCCAACCTAGTTATAAAAAACAAGTGCATCCATCACACAGCAAAAAAATAAGTATGAAGATTTCGAACTGTTAGAGTCAGTCTAGTTATCCCTTTGTCAGAGATCAAAGCTCTTTTTGCATTTCATGTTTAGGTGTCCCATCAGTTTCGATCAGTTGCATTTCGTTAGGCATGCTATAACTCTGACGGAATGGTTTGTGTCACTCATTCCCCTCATGCTTGGCACTGCTGGTTCAGATCTATTCCCTACCTCATCTCAAAACCCTAAAATCCAAGATTTTCATGTCCCTTCCCTTCTCTAAATCCCTTGTTTTTATTTCCATATTCCCCAATTCCCTAATGTTTTCCCTTTCCTAATATTCCCTTGTACATTTGTGTCCCCTTGGTCACGGCATTTTTAGAGCAAAAGAACAATTTACAGTCAATTGTGCACACAGTTATACATCAGCATATATATTCCAGCTATCTTGTTTTCAAAGTCATGTCAGAGACTGAGTCAATCTATGAGCAGGAGTATGACAGTGATTCTACACCAGAGGTAAATGTGCCAAATGTGCCACGGAGGTATCACAAAGGTGGCAAAAGTGGTCAGCATGTTAGGGAGGAGCCTACTTCTTTGGCTCAATTACAAGCTTGCCCACTTGCAATGGATTGTTTTCGACGCCAATCATGTTTCCAATACTGTGAGATGATCTCACAAACTCAGCATCATCGGGAACTAGTCTGTTTATTTGTTCTACATTTACAGGATGGTCATGTAAACCTTGTCGGAGTGAATTTCACCTTGTCACCCGAGACTATTGCTCAGGCCACCGGGATACCAAATTTAGGGGAAGAATGGAGTAAACGCCATCTGTTAGACAGGTTCTACTATGATCCATATATCAAACCCGGGTATATGAGACACTTGAGCGTAGATTTTCCTTTCAGATTCTTGAGAGATGAGTTTGCACCATTGATGAAACTCATCATTCGATATTTCAGTTGCGAGGGAAGATTCTCGCGACCCTATGCGTACCATGTTCGTTTGTTGATGCATTTCACAAGGGTACGTATGATAAACATTTCGTTTTTCATGTGTCGCAACATAGAGAGGATGGTGCCTTTAGTACAAAGGAAAATCCCAGCACATCAGCATAGGAGCATATATCATTATGCATTGATCAAAATCATAGTGATGCATCAGTTGGCACAGCAGGGCATTACTTGGGAGGATTTCATCTCCCGTGATTACTTTTCAGCGCTACAGCCGCCTCCCGAGATAATTCATGATGAGGGAGCGCCTTCACACCAGCCAGATATTCCTGAGACTGAGCATATAAGTGCTCCTCCATATGTGACATACCAGCGAGGCCACAGGGCCTTATTTGCATCTACACGACGAGTACTATCTCCACCCGAGGTGGAAGGGGTCTCGTTGAATTCATCATCACAGCGAGTATTATCTCCACATCATGTGGAAGGGGTCTCGCCTTCTTCTTCAGCACAGGTACAGATCTAGGATAGGGGCAAGAGGCCCATGTTTGATGAGGGTCCTTCAGGAGGTCAAGACACGGATATCATTAATGTTGATGCTAGCTCTCCTAGCTCGGAGCTAAAGGAGATCATCTGAGAGAAAAGGGCTGAGAATGAGTCGCTGCAAAAGAAATTTCAGATGGCTAAGTGGGTGATCAACTACTTGGAGCAGCGCAACAAACAGCTTGAAGATAAACATACACTTTATGAGCTGCGGCAAATTCGGGAAGACCAAGAATTGGCCCGAAAGAGACCCGATGATTTGACACCGATTGATCAAGAGTCTATGCTCATCCGGGTGAACACTCATTTGGAGAAGTTGTTGGCGAAGGCAAACAGAGACAAGGACATGCTTTGTCATATGAAAACTCACTATTGGGCTCGCATGCATGTTCGCAAAGCGAAAATGAAGATCCTAAAGAGGCGTTTGAGCAAAGCGCTAAAACGGCGGAAAAAGCCCGATCCACTCCAAATTTTGGCCGAGGCTTCATTGGTTGGGTACAATACATGATAGAGGGTCTTCACTCTGAATTTGAGCAAATTCAGAGAAATTTTTTTCATTTTGAAATTTTTGGCTTGCAAAACAGGTTTTTTGGCTCAACGCATAGCGCGCCATGCGCGACCCATAAGATTGGGAGGTCAAAATCACAAATGGCTTGTAATTTTAGATTTTTCATGATGAATTATACATTCTCAGCTATTTCCAAAGCATTTCATCAAGTTCTGGGTGACCAAAAGGCTCAAACACACCATGAAACTCACCTTTCTGCCACCTTTTGCACCAGCAGGAAGTACTTCCGGAAGAATGCACTTTTGGAGGGGCAACTGGGCACCCAATTGGAAAATTCCACTTGGGTTGGAAAGTAGACATCCAGGGCTTTCCAAAAAGCCAACCTGACCTCAATTTGGATGCCAGGAAGTTCCCCAAAAATAGGTGGAAAGGCGCGCGACGCACAGGGTTTTTTGGCACAATTTTCATCCTCAGCTCAGGAAATGAAGCCAGTTTGACCAGTTTTGACTTGTGATGTGATTTTTCATTCCTTTTGATGTAATTAATGAAACCTTATTTTATTTTGGACTCACTTTTACCTATTCTAGATGATTCATTCACAAAATAGCAAAAATTTAATAAATGAATTGGTTTCCTAGCTTATAGAGGCAAGTTGTTTTGACTGCCTAGTGTAGTGCTTTGTTTTGAATGTTGAAACAGGTCTAGGATGATGCTCAACCCCTAGAGGCAGGGTGTTGGATTGCCTATATTATGTATTGTTAGTCATTTAAGGTTGACTCTTGGGATAGCTTTACACTCTATGTACATATCTTATTCTGCATTTTGGCAAAGGAAAGACCAGGGTTTTGCAGCACTATTTGGAATTCATGTTGCTTTATGTGTTGATGGTGTGCTTCTTTCAGTATTTGTAAGTTTTTTATGTGCATCTCTTTCCTTCTCTTATCTTCTGCAATTGAACAAATGAACTGTTAAGGTAGAATCCATAATTTGCTATGCTCTGCCTTTAAGTTTGTTTAATTTTCCATGTTTTCGTCTGTTTATGGAGAATCCTTGAAAGTTTCTTGCTCTCCTTAACCTCTCACCACTCATATCTATTCATTCAATCACTTTAAAAGCATCAAAATAATCGCCTATCTTGCCCCAAGTAGACCTCTACAAAAATTGTGCCTCATCCCCGCACCCAAAATTGCCTTTCCCTTGAATTCAACAAAACTTCAAAAAATCAATTTCAAAGTCTTTGTAATTCATACCTAGCCTAAAATTAGTCATCAATTCAGTCATCTCAACCTCATTGATTACCTTTTTCCGAGATTGATTCGGAGAGAGCCCTCTCCTGTCCTCGTAGGGCTAGCTACGACGCTGAGCGTGGTTTGATGTAGCCTTGAGTTTTACCTTATTTCAGCCTAAGGTAGATTTGAGCGCTAACACAGTGGCGACCATACCGGGGAAGAAATATCAATGGTTTGCTTGCTGATGAGTTTGTTTCATGAGTCTTAGACGGAGTCTGAAGTCACGCCAGGTAGCTTTCAAAACGCTCTTGCTATGCATAAGCAGAAGTAGATAAATGTTGCTTCAGTCGATCTCTGGTTAGCTTGTGATACTTGATTTGCAAATCACCCTAGTAAACTTCTTCGTTCTAGACCTTTGGATGATTGAGTCTAGAAGTCGATTGGCTGAATTATTTCTACTATTTTGATCTTTTGATAAACACACTAGCTTCAAAAAGACATACAAGAGCTAATCCAGATCCTAACCCACCCCCTGTCTACAACAATCCAAACTTGATTTGAAAGATCCTCCGTCAAGAAAGCTCGGCGACTCCCGTGGTTAAATCTCATTCATGTCCTGTAATTTTTGAATATCTTGAAAAACTTGCTTTTGATGAGAAGTTTGAACTGTCATTGTTTAAAACCAACTCCAAAAGTGCACTTGATTCTCTTGTTCCAAATCCAGATTTTGCTACAGCTCTTGAATTTGAAAAACACAATAAATTAATTGAAAATTTTATCTTGAGACACCTTCAAAGCGACATCCAAGCTGCGAATCTTGCTGATTTCTTAGAAGCTGCATGTGCAAATATTGGATCTACTGCCACGGCTTCCGCTTCGAAAATTCCTACTGAACCGCCTTTCATTCCCACTATTCCCCTGCAACCTATAATCACTTATTTAGAATCTACAGCCAATTCCCTTCCTTCATCCCACATCGCTTTTCCTCCGCATACTCCTCATACTGCAGCTACACCCACTCCACCAACAACCCCTAGACTAAATCCACCTAGAGCAATGGTTGCTCGTTTCGCACCTCTTGCTTTACCTCAGCAATTGCATTATATGCCCGCGGATTATCAAAGTAAGATTCCTATATTTGATGGCACTCCTCACAGTGTGTCCACTCAGCAGCACATAGACAGAATGGCAGATTTTTGTGATTTACATGAGATTGATAAGGAGGATGTAACTATGTGATTGTTTGTGCAAACATTCGGAGGAGAGGTAAGAAAATGGTTCAGAGGCTTGGGATCTAGAAGTGTACCTACATTGGCTGAACTTCATAAACAGTTTCTAGATCGTTGGGAACTCAGAAAAGATCCACTTCAGATCAATGCCGAGTATAACAATATCAAACGCAATCATGGTGAGTCTGTCCAAGACTACATTATCAGATTTAATATAGTTTATAATGCTATTCCGGATGATTTAAGACCATTTAGAAAATCGGCTCTTCTTAAATTCTCGGATGGTTTTGATCCGGAGATGGCTTATTCATTACAGCACAGAGATCCGCCTACCTTGGAGGATATGCAAAAGGTTGTTGTTAGTGTTGAGGCGAATCTAAATGATAAGAGAGCATGGTTGAAAGCAGAGAAAAGAGTGACTATAAAAGAAGAGTCTACATCAGAACCGCCTTGGCTTCGTGAGATGGAAAAAATGTTCAAAAGAATGAACCTTGACAAATCAGAAACTTAGATTCGTAATCCAAATTACCGTGGCCAGCAACAACCACAGTTCAGAATTAAGCAACGTGAACGAAGAGCACAAGAGCCGACATCCCAGCAGCAGATTAAGACTCCTCTTTTGTAGAATTTTGTGAGTCAAGATTTAGATGACGATGCTGATGTAGTAGGGGACCAAAATCAATTCTTTACTCCTGATGATCTACCCATTTACATCACTGAAGTAGAAGAGTATGGAGAAAGTTTAGCCGCCCAGCAAGATGAAGATTTTATCTTAGCAAATGACGTAGATTTAGATGATTACCAAAGAGGATATCTAAATTCCTTGTGCACTCAACAGAAGCAGTACTCATTGAGAAACCGAGATGTGCCCATCAATCCAATTCAAAAAAGAAAAGAAGCTACAGCACCAAAGACGGATTCACCCATACCACAAAAAAAAGGAAAGGAGACAATTGATCCTACAACCAGCAAAGTACCATCAGTAGAAAGGACAAATCAGGCAAGTATAATCAAGGATAAGAAGGAAGTTTCGGTCAAATAAATCGAAAAGGTTTCAACATTTAGTTTGGAAAATAAAATTCCAAATTAAAAATATCCATCCCTTTGACAGAAATCATGAAGAACAGCAGCTACCGTGGTCAAGTCTCTAAAATTCTAAATTTTGATCCAATGTTTGACACGGTAAACGTTGAAGATGATCAGCCAGAATTGATATTTGGGCCGGCATTGGATGGTGAGTCCCCTGATAGTGATGTTCCTTCCTTTTATATCAGTTTTAGATTGCATGAATATGTTTTGCACAATGCTATGTTCGATTCGGGTGCTTCGCACAATTTGATGCCAAAGGCGATCATGGAGAAGCTGGGGCTAGACATTACAAGGAGATATCATGATTTGTATTCATTTGATTCCAGCCGTGTGATATGTATCGGGCTCATCAAAGATTTGGTTGTTAGCTTAGACCAAATTCCAGCGAAGAATGTTTTAATGGATGTGGTTGTGGCGGATATTCCTCCGCAATTTGGAATGCTCCTTTCGAGATCTTGGGGAGCAAAATTGAAAGGTACACTACAGTTGGATTTCTCTTATGCAACAATTCTTGTCTTTGGTCAAATGAGAAAGTTATATCAAGAGCAAAAGATGAAATACATGATAACCAGCAAAGAGAAGCCAATCAATCATCCTGTAAATTATGTACATACAGATTTAGAGTCATTTGTGTTGCTTGCTGATAGTTTTAATGAGCTAGATAGTCAGTTAGTTCAGGCAGAAGATATACCAGAAATCACTGAGAATTTTAAAGAAGTTCTGCAAAAATAAAGAAGAGAAAAGCAAACTATCCTGGAGCAATCAGCTAAAGAAAATGGGCAGCAAACAGAAAAATCAGAGCCGGTGCAATTTCAACATTGAGAGGACGATGAAGATGGTCTTTGGACCATGGATTTTGATGGTACAGTCGGTAGTGATGGAGCTAGAATTGGTGTATGGATTCGCAGTCCATTTTCTGCTACTGATAAGGTTCCAAGCAAGGTGAGAGTGTGTTCCTACAAGCTAGCATTTGATTGTTCTAATAATGAAGTGAAATATGAAGCTCTAATTGATGGCCTTAAGATTCTTAGAAAGCTGAAAGCGAAGAATATTGCAGTCTATGGTGATTCAGAGTTGGTGATAAAGCAGGTTAAAGGTGAGTTTCAAGCCAAGCATCCTCACATGAGAGCTTATCGAAATGCAGTCTTAGATATTTTGAAGTTATTTTTTGATCATACCTTGACATGTGTGCCTCGCATACAAAATGGTGTTGTTGATGGACTTGCTAAGGCAGCAAGCAACTTAAAAATTCCAATGAATTCCAACAACAAGTTTGAGATTCATGTGAAACACCGTCCCACCTTTCCAGACAATCAGCGATGTTGGCAAGTCTTTCAGGATGACGAAGAGATTAATCAGTTTCTGTAGAATAAGGGTAAGTTCAAAGATAACTCCATAGATACAGAACATGATGATGGTAGTGATGATATACAAGTAAATCAAATGGAAGTGATGCAACTTATAGACAACATCATTCCTAAGGGATTGATCCCATTGGAAGAACTCTTTGACCAAGATGATGTAGCTCGTAAACCAACATTGAGGCCAACTGAAAAGGGTGTTTAAGAGGTAAATATTGGGACAGCTGAGAATCCTAAGATGGTAAAATTATCAAAGTCATTATCACCAAAGGTAAAGGCAACATATGTGAAAATTTTGTCTTTATTTTATGATGTTTTTGCATGGGATTACTCAAATTTAAAAACATATGGCACAAATATCATTCAGCATACTATTCCCATTAAGTCAAATCATAAGCCTTTTCGTCAAAAGTTGAGGAGAATCAATCCGAAGCTACTGCCATCAATTGAAAAAGAGGTAAACAGATTGTATAAGTCAGGAATCATTGTGCCTATCATATTTTCAAATTGGATATCAAACTTGGTGCCCATGAGAAAGAAAACAGGTGAGATCCGTTTATGTATTGACTTCAGAAATTTGAACAAGGTTTCATTAAAAGACAATTATCCGCTACCAGAAATGGACCACATATTGCAGCGAGTAGTTGGAGTATCAAGGATGTCACTACTCGACGACTATTCAGGATATAATCAAATTCGATTGCATGAAGGTGATCATGACAAGACAGAGTTTACCACTCCATGGGGAACGTTTCATTATGCAAAAATGCCTTTTGGTTTGAAGAATGCAGGAGCCACCTTTCAACGTGCAATGGACTTGGCTTTCGCCAATGAGAAAGATGTATTTTTAGTTTATCTTGATGATTTAACTATGTTTTCAAATTCTGATGAAGAACATTTGTATCATTTGAAAATTGTCTTCCAAAAGTGCAGAAAATATGGCATTTCACTGAATCCGAAAAAGAGTCTTTTTGCCATGGATGAGGGCAAGCTTCTTGGCCACATCATATCTAAATATGGCATCCGTGTTTACCCTGAACGTGTTGAAGCCATTCATCAAATTGAACAGCCCCGGAACAAGAAAGAAATACAGTCCTTTAATGGTAAACTGAATTTTCTGCGTCACTTCATTCCAAATCTAGCGGAGCATCTTAGAGAAATCATGAGCATGCTGAAAAAGGACAGTCAGGTAAAGTGGACCGAAGAGGCAGTAAAATCATTCAATTTAGTGAAGTTAGCTCTTTCTTCAGCTCCTATTTTAATCAGCCCAGACTACACGCATGATTTTATTTTGTTCTCATTTGCTTCTGAGCACACTTTGGCAGCTGTATTAATGCAGAAAAGGGAAGGAGTTGAAAAGCCCATTTCTTTTTTCAGTCAGATTATAAGAGACGGAGCATTGAAATACAACATTATTGAGAAGCAAGCACTTTTGCTTGTAAAAGCCTTGAAAGATTTCTGTGTGTATATATTGCATTCCCACATTCTAGCCTATGTTCCTAATGCAGCAGTTAAAGATATTTTAGTACAGGCAGATGCAGAAGGCAGGCGGGGAAAGTGGATTGCTGCATTGTTAGAGTATGATGTGGAGATTAAACCAACCAAACTAATCAAAGGACAAGGACTTGCCAAGTTAATGGCTGAAATGAATTTGCAAGTTCTAGAAATAAATTGAATTGCTTCCATGTCCGATGAAGATGAGGAGAATTCATCAGTTCAGGTATCTGAAATGTTTCTTTCCTCTCCTTGGTATGCTGACATTTTATATGTACTTCAGAATTTTTCTTCACCTCCCGGAATGCCTAGAAATAAGAGTAGAACATTGAAATTGAAAGCTGCAAAATTCTGCATACTAGATTC
>APFE031361736.1:0-21384 GCA_000404065.3 Pinus taeda | reverse complement strand
GCCAGGGAGGTAGCAACCATGCTTGCCACCATTAGCACACCTCCAAGACCAAAAAGGAAGAGAAAGAGGCAAACCTCCGTGTACTTTAAAGCGAGGAGGAGAACACAGATCAAAGTAGGCAGACCCCAAAGGAGTCTCCTTCAAAGATATCCATCACCTATGAATGAGGAAGCTAAAAACCTTCACTTGGAGAGAGAGAATTCAGATGATGGACTCAAAGACAGCTCTACAGGAAGCTAAGACAGTTCTACATGAAGCTGAGAATTATCAATAGGAAACTCGGGTTAAGCTAAGAGAGACTAAGAAATTGGAGGAAAAGGAGGCCAAACAATCACAGGAAGAAGGAAAGACAAGGAAACATCTGATGAACAACAGAGAGAGGACAAGTTGCAGGCTGAGGT
Source organism: Pinus taeda (assembly GCA_000404065.3). Classification (NCBI taxonomy): domain Eukaryota; kingdom Viridiplantae; phylum Streptophyta; class Pinopsida; order Pinales; family Pinaceae; genus Pinus; species Pinus taeda. The sequence continues at coordinate 20,983 of APFE031361736.1, read as the reverse complement.
TGAGGCGCTAACAAAATAGCTATAGAAGAACAGGAGCACAAGCAGTGGAAGGACATGGACAAGAAGGCAGAATTTTATGGCACACATGAGTAGACTACATCAGAAGCTTGGGATGATAAGGAGGCCACCAGGGCCATCAAAGATGAAGAGATAGATTAGTTGCTCAGAGGATAAGCAACACTTTCAGTAGGGGGTGATGATGAGCCCTAGAAATGGGTAATTATATGGGCTCATTTAGCCTCCTAATTCGACTTAGTCCACCATTTTCATTAGTTTATTGCATGTTTTTTATTATATTTATGCTAATAGAGTGAATTGGGTTAGTCATTATGCCAACAAGTCTAATGTGTGCTTTATGTAGTATTTTTGGTCAATTTGGAGACAAAATCAAAGGTTTAAATGAGCACTTGGCAGCCAAATTTGTGGAGAGGATTTGTAAGAAGGTGTCCCCTTCATTTATGGGCCCTTACCTCAAATTCTCTACCATCAGCTCGGAGTTCAAGGGCCACCACATCAATTATCACAAGGGCAACCGAGCAAGGGCTAGTAAAGTTGTTGTTAACTGCAAGTTTTGGCAGCCGAGTTCCTAAAGTTTAGGAGGGTTGTTGGGGTCCTCAATTCGTATAAATAAGAAGGCTTAAGGTGTCATTTCAGTTAACTAGTTGTCAATTCAATTTTAGTCATTTTTTAGGCAGTAGGTTAGCTCTGCATTTCAGCACATTTTCAAGCTTTTCTTGTGGACAGTTTTTTGGAATGTAACTATTCTTTTGATCAATAAAGATGAATCTAGCTTTGCACCAGCTCTAATCTTTCTCAGGAGGCTATAGCTCTTGGGGTTGGGCCCAACCCAAGTGCCCAGTACCTCCTTTGTTTACTTTTATGTGTTTTTGCTGCATTCTTAGAATAAAATCTACTATTTAGATTTAAATCTTGTTTTTCTATTTAGGTTTCTTTTGATGATTAAAAAGGCTTTTCATGTTCAGATTGATTTGATAGGTTAATAACAGAGAATATCATAAGAAAAAGGCTATCAAGCACCTCTGATCTCACCTCTCCCTCAGTGGGACCATGAGCTGGGACCAAGGTGTCCTTGCTGCCACCAAAAACATTGTCTTTGCTTCATCATGCAATTATTAGTGTTAGATTCTCATTTGCAGAAGTTGATACCAGTTGTGGTCACATTCTCATGTTCATGATTGCTTAGTTTGCATAGCTATTTCACATGATTTCGTTGCAAATAAATTGTTCATTTTCTTTGCTGTTATTTAGGTCATATTAGGTTAAAGTAGCTAGGTCCTTGATTTTCTGGGTCTTTGTTTGTTCAGCTTGAGAAATAACTTGCAGAGCACCTGTAATACCTCTCTATCTATCCTTACCCCATCCATGCAACTTGCTCCATCCTCTAACTCGGATTCTTGCCTTACATTTGCCACATTTTCCCACTTTGCCCTAATTTCTACATTCTTGTGCATCATTGCTCCCTCCATCCTCAAACAAATCCAATCGCTCCTCAGCTCCATCCACCAAGTCCTGGACCTCCTCACACCCTTATCTCACCTCCATACCCACTTATTCACCTTTCTTCCTCCATCAACCCTCCAAAACTTCTTTTCGAAACATCTTGTAGAAATTACAGAACATCCTGTAGAACCCCTACAGACTTCCTGTAGAAGCTCACAAAAGTGGTTTCTTGGTATCTGAACATTGTGAAACTCTCTAGAATGGTGCTAGGGACCCCTTAGGCCCTCTTCTAACCTTCCCAACCTCCTGCAAGCATTTCCTTTCGCCAATCCACCTCTACACAGTCAAAAACAATTAAAGAACATGCACAACAATTTTGCCAACTTACTCAAAAATACAAAAAGATGTTTCTTTTCAGATTTCACTTCAGAAGTAGCTTAGTCACATGCATTTTACCTTTCTAAGAGTCAATGGCATTCCTTTCAGTAGCTTTCATCCTCTTTCTTGCATTAGTAGGGCTAGTTGGTAAAATTAGGGTTTGTTAGGGTTTGCATTTCCTTTCAGCTTTTCAGTTTCTTTCTACAAGTAGATTAGCCTCCTTTGAGTTAGCTTTCATCCATCAGTTAAAAAGCTTCTTCTAAGAGTTCATAAAAGTTGGCTTAAGCTCCTAGTGGACTTGTGCCAGCTGACCAAGTGACAGCCGCAGCAAGAGCTATTACTTGTGCATACAGCATCGTCGCTTCCAAGTTTGTTATGAACTACCGGGTTGATAAAAGTAAAGGGAGTCCCAAGAGTTGCAACATTATTGCTGCAATACTGGGGCCCACCAATTAGCATAGCTCTACTTCCTATCATGTGTTGCCTTAAGATTCTTCTTGATCACCTGCATCTCCTATTCCATGTCTACCAACATATCTGGTCCAATCAATATCCTGCTAACCGGATCACTCCAACTAATGGGAGTGTTAAAACTCCATCCATACAATGCCTTAAAAGGACTCATCCTTAATGACTCCTGATAACCGTTTTTGTTTGCAAACTCGCCCAAAGGAAGATACTCTTCCCACTTCTATTGCTAATGCATCACATACATCCTCAACATGTCTTCTAAAATCCTGTTGACCCTCTCTGTCTGTCCATCCATCTTCGGATGATGAGCTATGTTGAAGGCCAACTCTATGCCCAAACCTGCAAATAACTCCTTCCAAAACTTGTAAGTGAACTTTGCATCCCTGTCTGACACAATATTCTTCAGGATACCATGTAGTCCAACCGCATCTCTGATAAATACCTATGCCACATCACTAGCTGAGAATGTAGACTTAAATGGAATGAAGTGTGCAACCTTTGTTAGCTTGTCCACAATGACCATGATCGAGTCATGTTGCTTCACTGTCTTGGGAAACACTGTGATGAAATCCATGGAAATGACCTCCCATTTCCACTCTGGGATAGTGATCGGTTGTAGCCATCCACCTAGATGTTTTCACTTTTCTTTCACTCGCTCCCAATCGAAACATCTAGCCACAAACTCTGCCACACCCCTCTTCATATTCGACCAATAGTAATATCTCTTCACTGTTGTGAGTGTCTTCTGATAACTTGGGTGTCCTGAATATGTTTTCATGTGAAACTCCCTCAAGATCACCTTCTTGAGCTCACTGTTATCCAGCACATATATCTTGTCTCAAGACCTGACCAATCCATTTGTTGTAAGACAGTAATCCAAGTCTTGTGCACCTGAACTTATTCTTGTACCTATTCATGTACCTATACTTCCACCTGTACCTATACCACTACATGTATACAAGGGTGATAAATGATGCTATAACACTTGTACATGTACCTGCACCTGTACCTATACCATGACTTGTACATGTACTTGTACTATCACCTTGCTGTAACTTGTGCACAATCTTCATCTATCTAAGATCTTGTTGTCCTGCCTACAAGATCATATCTTGCAAATCTGTCCCATAAGAGCTCATAGATGCCAAGTGATTCACTTGTACCCACCTGCTAAGAGAATATGCCACTTATTTCTTCTTTCCTTTGATGTATCTGATTTTGAAGTCAAACTCATTTATCGTGGCCAACCATCTAGCCTTCCTAAATTTTAGATTTGGCTATTCAAACAAATACCTCAACCCAATGTGATCACTCATAAGAAAAACCGCCTACCAAGAAGATAGTGCCTCCACATCTACAATTCATGTATAATCAGTGCTAGCTCAAGATCATGCGTGGGATAGTTATGCTCATGCTTGTTTAGTTTCCGGGACTCATAACATACCACCTGTCCATCCTACATAAGGACTGCACCAAGCCCTCCTCCAAGCCCTCTCTTGCAAGCATCTCTACATACCACAAACTCTTTGTCTGGGTCTACAATTTATAGTATTGGTGCATGTGTCAGCAACTGCTTAAGCTTCTCAAAGCTAGTCCCACACTCTTCAGTCCATTCAAACTTCTTACCTTTTCTCTACAATGATGTAATGGGATAATAAATTTGTGATAAGTTCTTGATGAACCTCCTATAATATCCTGCCAAACCCATGAAAAATATCACCTCATCCACACTCTTAGGAGCTACCACTCCATGATGGCGCTTATCTTCTCTGGATCTCTACAATTCCCTCCTTAGAGACAACATGTCTCAATTAGTGTACGTCTGTCTAAAAGAAACTATATTTGTTGAGGTTAGCATACAACTAATGTTATCTCAACAACCTCAACAATGTTGCTAAGTGCTCTACATCCTCTTCCTCATTTTTAGAATATACTAGTATATAATCAATGAACACAATAACAAACTTATCCAAATATGGATGCAACACACTATTCATCAAACACATGAATGTAGCTAGAGAATTTGTCAAGCCAAATGGAACAACAACAAAATCATAATTCCCATACCTGGTCCTGAACACAGTATTTTTATATGCCCTCCTCTTTGATGTGTACCTGACGGTATCTGGATCTCAATTCAATCTTTGAAAACACCACTACTCCCTTCAAATGATCGTACAAGCCATCAATCCTCGATAAAGGGTACTTGTTCTTAATAGTCACTTTGTTCAACTACCTGTAATCAATGCATAATCTAAAGGTACCATCTTTCTTCCTCACAAACAACATTGGTGCACCCCAAGGTGATACACTTGGCCTAATGTATCCCTTGTCCAACATCTTCTTCTGCTGCAATTTTAACTCAACCAACTCAGGTTTGCGCATCCTATAAGGTGCTTTAGATGCTAGAGCTACCCCTGGCACTAACTTGATAGAAAATTCTACCTCCGTATGGAGTGGAAACTTTGTAATGTCCTCAGAAAATACATTCCTGAATTGCTGTAAAACCGGCTACTTATTCAACACATCTACATCCTCAAACTCCTTACCCTTATCACCAGAAATATGTATTGCAAATAGCTTGTGCCCTTTCCCATGGCTACACATTGCTTTCATAGCTATCACCATCCTAACTGATGATGCTTTCTTCTTACCTTGCAAGACTCTTGGTTCTCCATCGTAATCTACACACTCAATAGCTTTGTCATAGCAATCAACCTTGGTTCTATGTAAATACAACCAATCCATGCCCAATAACCTATTGTATGAACCCAATGGTAAAACATTCAAATGTTTTGTAGTAGGTATACCATTTAATATAAATGTGCAAGCTCTTACCCAATGATGAACTCGCTTCTTCGTACCTATAACCAACTACACTAACCAAGAATTTGCATGCAACTCTGTATTCAAACCACACTTATCCACCAAGTCATGACTAACATAGATATAATTATATCCAGGGTCAATCAAAATAGAAATAACTTGATCACAGAGCTTACCATCCATCTCAATTATAGATGCCTAATGCTTGACCTACCTGTTGTCCACGGCTGCATAGATATGAGAAATACTTTGGCCTACATCTCCAACAGTTTGCGCCCCCTGTGCACTATATATCTGAGGTCTACCACTCTGATGTTGAGAGAAATCTCTCCTAAGGTGGTATTTTCCACAAGTCCAACAATGCAAGGGCTCCTTACTCGACTCCTGAAGCCAATGTCCCTATCCTCTATCTAATGTATTGAACTTCTTAATCGGTGCAACATTCTCCTTGTTATTTTTACTCTATGGCCTTGCTCACTTTTTATCCCATTTTTATTTGTTCTATACATCACCTCTCCAGTCTGACTCAATCTTAGTTCTACGCTTCAATTGTTCATAGAAATGTCTTAGCTTCCAAATGCCCTCCGCTAATGATCTAGGCGCATCGAACTTGATCTTGTCTTTGAATGCAACTCATAATCCACTAATGAACCTCTGAATCTTGGCCTTTTCCTCAATAAGATAAGGCACATACCTACGAAACTCGAAGAATATGCTAGTGTCCTCATCATATGTCATGGAACCACCTTTAGTTCATAAAATTATTTTGCCATGTCATCAAAGTACCTTTTTGACAAGTACTTCTTCTTAAATATTCGCTCAAACTCACTCCAAGACAAATCTTCCTCATGAATACACCTGAAATTTTTTACATCTTCCCACCAAATGTCTGCTTTACCTTTGAGATTGAAGGTAGCTAATATAGCTTTCATGTTCTCTGAGTATTCATGCAACCTGAAGAACTTCCTCATGCCAAGAAACCATGCCTCTACATCTTGTGGTTTCTTCATTTCCCCATCAAAAGTAGGTGGCTTTGCTTTTTTAAATTCATTTGGAAAATACCCCCTATCACTCCTCATGTAAGGATGATACCAAAGACGATCATAGTACCTATCTGAATTAGAACTAGAATTATACATGTGTCTATCCTTTCTCCTCTCCATACTGTCCAACAATCTGCCATCTCTGATGGTGTCAGATCGATGTGACCTGTGTCTACTAGGATACCTATTTCAATATTCCCCATTAGTTTTGTTCCCCTACTCATGGTTGATCCGGAGAGGTCCTTGTCACTGCAAATCCGACAAGTTCTGAAGGATGACTGCATTTACTTCTACTAACTTTTCCTATAACTGTGTGATTCTATCATTATTTGCCTTACAACTCTTGATCTCTTCCTTTAAACTTCTCAATGTCACTGCCAATTCGAAAGAGTTCCCAACACCATACTACTCTTCGGATTCGTAGGGAGAGTATCTATAGTCAACCATCTTGCTAGCCATTTGATATTTCTTCTTGCAAGGCATAGTATGATAGATAAACCAATCACACTAAATTATGTGAATTAGCATAACTTAGGGAGGATACCTTGTCTGCAAGATTACCAAATCAACATGTTACATGTATAACATAGTCATAATAGCATATAAACATACACCAATAAATGTATCAACACATAAACATCACTCTAACTAGGATCCAATCATCCATGCAAGTCCATATCAACAATGCATGCTATGACCTCATGCATGAAAACAACCATTACTCCATTGTACAAATTTCCACATGCAACCAACAGCATGCATAAGCAATGTCAAACTAACTACAAATACGCATAACCGCATGTATTCGAACATAATCGAATAGTTCTTTTAATCAACCTACAAGACTAATGCATGTAATCAATATATTAAAAAATGTAACCTAACATATGAGGATTTAACTACGCACCATGAAATCAACATGTAAGCGACATATAATCCATACACAGTCAGTCACATGCTCATTTCAAATACATTTCATTAAATCAATAACAAATTCTCTATGATAACCATGCTACAACCCTAATCCGACATCAAGCCATTGCAAAAGGTATATGTGTACAAGAAACACATTAAATTGGCATGCTTGCATGACCAACACATAGCCCATCCAGTACAAGGGGTGAACCATGCTCGGATACCACTCTGTAACACCCTCCTTCATCATCTACCCAAGCAATCGACCAGACAAGGTAAACATGTGACGAGAGGCCACTATGATATGATTCAACCTCATAAGTCACCTTAAGGAAGTGCAACCGACAAAAACACACCATACAGACATCCAACATCATCAACAAAAACCTCATAGGACAAGTCAGCCACTCAGACATCCTATCCTTGAGTCCCATTGTTGTTTTAGGTCCCTTGGGCCATAGTAGCTCTCATGCTATGGGCAAGGGAGTGACCAACAACCTAAAGTCTCTCTCACTAGCCTGCCTGCCAGCAATTGTGAACGAAAATTGTCAATGTTATGCAAGAAACTCTGAGATTTGAGCCACTTTTTCAGGCGTAGAGCCCAAGTCACTGCCCAAAACTGAACCATCTCTTCATATCAGTAAATTAACATGGAAATGGTAGCATTAAATAAAATACTTGTTCAAGCCCTTGACTGGAACCCTACTAGCCATGACAGGCATTTCATCAAACATATCATCGACATGTAATCTACAGGTGTAAATAACAAAGTTAAGTGTAGGGATCTCATACTTATCTGAGAATCACTATGAACCATTTTCCCTCGTTCCATTTGTTTCATTATCATCTATTAGGTCATAGACACATTATCCATTCACATGCAAGTAAAAACATGTTGAGATCCATACATAGTTTTTTTCATAAAATGTGCATATAACCAGCATAATAGTAACAGAAATACAATAAACATATTGGCTATCCATTCCATAAATACATCATTACTTTTACACATTAAAATCAAGGGAATGGATTTCTCATTAGTGAATGCAACCAACCAATTGGAGATGAGACTACCATGTTCCACCCAACCGTAGAATGGTTGGGCCAAATATCTCTTCAGTCATTCACCCCCACGCCATATTCCAAGCATGAATGTGGGATCTCATATAACACATCAATCAAAACTCATCTAGGGCTTCCAGAGGCCATCCATCTTAACCCATCAAATAGTGATTCCACCTCATGATCAGACATCACCAAAACCATCACCAGATTGGTCTCCATCCTAGCCATCTAGGGATCCAAAGCATTTGTTCCAACCAAGGCTCCAAGACTAGTAACTCAACCCACAGTTGTCATCGGGCTCCAAATCATTTGTCCAACCAAGGCTCCAGGACTAGTAACTGAACCCAATTTGTTACAGGGCTCCAGAGCATTTTTCCAACGAAGGCTCCAGGAACTAATAATTCAACCCAAGCTAAGGAAACATGAGAACCAACCAAAACAAAATAATGAAAATAAGCCCACAATCACCATGGCTCTCCAGGAAATGGAAGCACTAGGAAATTCACTATCAATCCAGGAAATCCTCCATGCCAATGACAGATCATGACCAAGAATCCACATAGGAAATAATAACTCAACCCAAGCTAAGGAAACATGAGAACCAACAAAAAAAAAACAATGAAAATAAGCCCACAATCACCATGGCTATCCAGGAAATGGAAATGCTAGGAAGTCCACTGTCAATCCAACAAATCCTCCATGACAAAGACATATCATGACCAAGAATCCACATGCATATGCCATGCATGTCCAAACTAGTGAATAAATCATACAAGCAACTCGGTACCTGCAAGAAAATCTGATGTAGATGTTGTTGTTGATGCCTTCTTGCGCCTTTGTGCTCTTCCTCTACCTTCTTGCTCCAGGAATCCAAGTATGCCACACCCTCCAAGAGTGCTCCAAGAAAACTCTAAGTATCCAAGAGTATGAGAGAGAGAATAATGACAGAGAGCTCCAACATTGAACTGAAAAAAAAGTTACCAACTCATCCTCAAAATCCTTTTTCTGAATGAGGCCTATATTTTCTTCATTTTCCATCATTTTCCTTAAATTTCCTCCTCACATTCAACCTGTGACCTTTCACCTCCTTTTTCTCCTAATTTCCATTATTTTCATAAATAAATGTGCCAAAATGACTTTTAATGCCTTAGTCATTGCATTTTCCAATTTCCTTAGCCATAAAAAACCAAATGAACACCCCCTAGGATGTGTTGCCAAATATTCTACTTGGAATAAGTGTCCCAGTCATCTATAGTTATTGTTTTTAACATTAATTACATGGAATTTTCACAAGGGCTATTACAAAACCATCCTCCTTGGGGGACACCGTCCTCGATATTCAATCAAACCTATATCTCAACAACTTGTTGAAAGAAGACATACTTCTTATGGAGATTCATAACACATCTCAATGCAGTATTTACAATGAAAGATCTACTCAAGACATAACATCATGACACCAAGACAAAATACTGGATAGTAGAAGTTTATAACACAACTTATTACGGTATTTACAATGGAATTCATGCTCAAGACAAACTCATACGACATCATAACATCATGATAACATAACCACATGATAGCAGAATAACATAACGCCCATACCGCATAATAGAGCTTTATAACACAACTCGTTAGGTATTTACATCCATACAAGGGTGTACATATATCAACATCATCAAAATTATATATACCAAACACATATGCCAAATCATATATCAAATATATACCAACATCATATATAGGCATATATCCAAAACATCATATAGCATATATCAACCATCATAAATCATATATCTATCACCATAAAGCATATATTAAACAAATATAAAGAAAATACTAAATTACCATGAAGCATATACCAATCCATCATAAGAAAATACTAAAACACCATAAAGCAACTACCAAACCACCATAAGCAATCACCAAACCACCATATCAAGATGCTTTGCCTCAACTGGAAAACAAGGAAGGATACATATCCCACATATTATCTTCCATCTCCCATGTAGATTCTCAGGCCCAAAGTGCTTCCATTGCACTTTAACTTGCTCTATTGCTTGGTTCCTTAGCATGAGCACCTTTTTCTGCAATATACACTGAAGATCCTTGTGGAATTCTCCATCTGGTTCCACCTGCAATACAAACCAGTCAATCACATGATAAACATCCTTAACATACTTCTTAAGCAAAGATACATGGAAAACATCGTGGACTTTCACTGTCGAAGGCAGTGCAAGTTGATAGGTTAGTGGCCCAATCCTCTCAATGACACTGAAGGGTCCACAAAACCATGGTGCCAGTTATGCAAGGAGCTCTTCTTAGGCTTGATGTGAAAGTGCACCTATTCCCCAACCTGGAACTCCTTGAATAACCTATTCCTATTAGCATAACTCTTCTGCCTTTCTTCTGCTGCCTTAAGATTCTTCCTAATCACCTACATCTCATATTCCATGTTTGCTAACATATCAGGTCCAATCAATATCCTGCTAATCAGATCACTCCAACTAATGGGAGTGTTACAACTTCACCCATACAATGCCTCAAAAGGACTCATCCTCAATGATTCCATATAAGCGTTTTTGTATGCAAACTTGACCAAAGGGAGATACTCTTCCCACTTCCATTGCTGATGCATCACATACATCCTCAACATGTCCTCTAAAATCTTGTTGACGCTCTCTGTCTGTCCATCCGTCTGTAGATGATAAGCTATGTTGAAGGCCAACTCTGTGCCCAAACCTACAAATAACTCCTTCCAAAACTTGGAAGTGAACTTCGCATCCCTGTTTGGAACAACCTTTTTAGGGACACCATGTAGTTTAACCACCTCTTTGATAAAGACCTGTGCCACATCATTAGCTAAGAATGTAGACTTCACTCGAATGAAGTGTGAAACCTTTGTTAACTTGTACACAATGACCATGATCAAGTCATGTTGCTTCATTGTCTTCGGCAACCCTATGATGAAATCCATGGAAATGACCTACCATTTCCACTCTAGGATAGTGATCGATTGTAGTAGTCCACTTGGATTTTTCACTATGCTTTCACTTGCTAACAATGAAATCATCTAGCCATAAACTCTGTCACATCCCTCTTTACATTCAACCAATAAAAATATTTCATATCATTGTGATTGTCTTCTGATAACCTGGGTGACCTGAGTATGGTTTCGTGTGAAACTCCCTCAAGATCACCTTCATGAGCTCACTGTTATCTAGTACAGATATCCTGTCTCGAAACCTGACGAATCCATCTTCTGTAAGACAATAATCCAAGTCATGTGCACCTAAATCGTCTGAAAGAAACTATGTTTGTTGAGCTTAGCATACAATTGATTTTCTCTCAACAACCTCAACACGGTTGGTAAGTGCTCGACATGCTCTTCCTCATTTTTAGAATATACCAGTATATCATCAATGAACACAATAAGAAACTTATCCAAATATGGACACAACACACTATTCATCAAACACATGAATGTAGCTGGAGCATTCATGACGCCAAATAGAACAAAAACAAACTCATAATGCCCATACCTGGTCTTAAACGTAGTCTTGTATATGTCCTCCTCGTTGATCCGTACATTATGGTATCCGGATCTCAAGTCAATCTTTGAGAACACCGCTACTCCCTTCAACTGATCGAACAAGTCATCAATCCTCAGTAAAGGGTAACTGTTCTTGATCTTCACTTTGTTCAACTACCTATAATCAATGCATAATCTGAGGGTGCCATCTTTCTTCCTCACAAACAAGACTGGTGCACCTCAAGGTGATAGACTTGGCTTAATTTATCCCTTGTCCAATATCTCCTTCAACTGCAATTTTAACTCAACCAACTCAAGTGTGCTCATCCTGTAAGGTGCTTTAAATGTTGGAGCTGCCCCTAGCACTAACTCGGTAGAAACATCTACCTCCTTATGAGGTGGAAACTTTTTAATGTCCTCAAGAAATGCATCACTGAATTTTTGTAGAACTGGGTACTTATTCAACACATCTACATCCTCAACTTCCTTACCCTTATCACTATAAATATGTATTGAAAATAGTTGGCACCCTTTCCTGCGGCTATGCTCTTGTTACATAGATGTCACCATCCTAACTGATGTGGCTTTATTCTTACCTTGCAAGACTCTTGGTTCTCCATTGTCATCAACACACTCAATAGCTTTTTCATATCAGTCAACATTGGTTCTATGTAAATACAGCCAATCCATGCCAAATAACATATTATATGAATCCAATGGTAAAATATTCAAATGTGCTATAGTAGGCACACTGTTTAAGTCAAATGTGCAAGATGAACTCGCTTCTTCGTACCTGTAGCCAATTGCACTAACCAAGACTTTGCATGCAACTCCTTCACTTATCCACCAAGTCAAGACTAACATAGCTATAATTAGATCCAGGGTCAATCAAAATAGAAATAACTTGATCAAAAAGTTTACCACCCATCTCAATGATAGATGCTTGATGCTCAACCTACCTATTTTCCATGGTTGCATAGATACGAGAAATACTCTCGCCTACATCTCCAATAGTTTGTGCCTCCTGTGCACTATATATTTTAGGTCTACCACTATGATGTTGCAGACAATCTCTCCTAAAGTGGTCTTCGCCATAAGTCCAACAACGCACGAGCTCCTTACTCTGCTCCTGAGGCCGATGTCCCTATCCTTTATCTAATGCATTGAACTTCTTAGGTAGTGCAACATTCTCCTTGTTATCTATACTATGTGGCCTTGCTCACTTTTTATCCCATTTTCCTTTGTTCTTTACATCATCTCTCCAGTCTGACTTAGTCTTAGTTCTGCGCTTCAATTTTTCATAGCAATGTCTTAGCTTTCGAATGGCCTCCTCTAATGATTTAGGCTCATTGAACTCGATCATGTCTTTGAATGCAACCGATAATATGCTAATGAACCTCTGAATCTTGGCCTTTTCCTTAGTAAGATAAAGCACATACCTCAACAACTCCAAGAATCTGCTAGTGTACTCATCATCTGTCATGGAACCCATCTTTAGTTCATAAAATTCTTTTACCCTGTCAGCAAAGTACCTTTCTGGCAAGTACTTCTTTTTAAATAGCCACTCAAACTCACTCCAAGACAAATAATCATCATGAATACACCTAACATTCTTCACATCTTCCCACCAAATGTCTACTTTACCTTTGAGACTAAAGGTTTCTACTCTAGATTTCATGTTCTATGAGTATTCATGCAACCTGAAGAACTTCCTCATGCCAAGCAACCATGCCTCTGAATCCTATGGTTTCTTCATTTCCCCATCAAAAGTAGCTGGATTTTCTTTCCTAAATTCATTTGGAAAATACCCCCTATCACTCCTCGTGTAAGGATGATACCGATGATGATCATAGTGCCTATTTAATCAAAATTAGAATCATCCCTGTGTCTATCCCTTCTCTTCTCTATAGTGTCCAAAAATATGCCATCTTGGATGGTGTCAGATCAATCTGACCCGTGTCTACTACGAGACCTACTGCCATATGCCCCATTAGTTTTGTCCACCTGCTCATGCTTGATTCAGAGTGTCCTTGTCACTGCAAATCTGACAAGCTCTGAAGAATGGTTGCATTTACCACTGCTAACTTTTCCTGTGAATGCATGATTATGTCATTATCCACCTTACAACTCCTGATCTCTTCCTTTAAACTTCTTAGTGTCACTACCAAGTCAGAAGAGTTCCGAACACCATACTGCTCTTTGGATTCGTAGGGAGAGTTTTTGTAGTTGATGCAGGAGCATTCAGGCCTAGTCAGCAATGTGATAGCATGATCACATGTTGTGACTAACAAGGGGTTGGAAGATAAGATATTAGTTAATTTTATTTATTTAATGTGTGAGAGTGTTTATTTATTGTCAAATATGAGAGAAGGCCATAGTGGCTAATTCATCCTCCCTGTGTGGAGATCAGGCCAAATAGTTAGATTTATTTGGTTTGAATATAATATGAGGAATTTGAAAGCTTGATTCAGCATTTGTTTAGAAAATAGTGGAGTTGAAGAGACTTTTTAGGAGAGAGTGAGAGATTTCTGGTTCTGAACCAGAATTGGTTCATGAATCCACTTTTGTATAAATTGTGATCTTTTTGATTCAGAGGTTGGATAGGTTAGCGAGAGAGAAACTAGAGAGGTTAGATAGGTTAGAGGTTCGAGAGAATCTAGAGAGGAGAGAACGAGGGTTTCAATATTGAAACGAGGCCCTTTATTTATGTAATCGAGTCAGAGAGGCAAGATTCTGTAAATTCATTATATTGGATAAATGATTTTGTGTGTGTGTAAATGGGCGATTTCTACTGAAATCCTTCACTTGTCTCTATTTTGTTTACCTGCAGAATAACTGAGGCATTATGTTATGTTTGTTTTATGAACAAGTCATGAGTTGCAACGATCAAATGTAATTGGAGCCTTATTGTTAATAACAGTGTTTGAGCCTCTTAAACCCCAATCGTCGCTTCAAAAATATCATATTTATTTGTCGTATGGAGTAATGACAGTGAAGAACATAGTATAGCGAAGAATGTGTTTACAACGTAAAGTCTATTAAAACAAGCGAGCCCAATATAGGAGGGAATAATTGTGAGAAGGAATCGTGGACGTTAGATCTATAAGATCAATGAACTAGATCTAATTGGGGAAAGTCGAACACTTTATCACATTGGCATAAATCTGTGTTAATGGTGTAGGAATTTACAAGGTAAGTTCCTCAGACAGAACACCAAAGGACACCGCTCACAAACAGATCACAGATCAATACACCAATATTTTTGACGTGGTTAAAACTCTCAAAGAGGGAAACAGCCCACGGCCTGAGCCAACGCAGCCACTTCAGGCAATTTATTAATAAAAGAATGAAAATTTACATAAGCTTCTCTCGTGAACAGTTTCCCTACAAATGACCCTCCATGCTCTTTAAATAGAGATCATGGACCAATCGGTGTTAAGCCACGGATCAAGTGTCGGTAATACCGAGGAGAGAAAGAACCGTCAGATCACTACATATCGTGACCGTCGGATTGTAAGTTACAAAATGTACAACGGTAAAGAAACACACTTTACCTAACTCTATACTAGACCAAGTTATACTTAACTATTTCCTATGTGTCGGAATATCCTAACAAATGGACCGGGTCATAACCACTTGCGAATGTCGATTGCGATAATGCAATGAAGTGTGGACCATTAGATCGAAGTTGATCAAACGATCAAGAATCGATCGCATATTCGCAAAGTCGAAGGGCCAATGGATAGTGTAATGGAATGTTGATATAGTGATATCCGATAATCGGAGATTGGAGATCCGGGCAATCAGGGATTGGGAGTATAAAGGAGCAGCATGGCGGCCCCGATCAAGTTATGAATGTGGGTGTAATATTTTAAGATCTGGCCTTAAGCTTTTGAACAGTTTTTCCATGAATTTATGTGGAAAGCGGAGATCAGAGAAAAGGTGATAAGGCATATGGAAGAGATGGACCTGAAAGATTTATAGAAGTGGGTTACATATTTTGAGTTCTGGCCTATGGAATCGGAGCGGGTTTTCCCGTGAAATCCTTTGTATTTGATAAAGTTGTATAAGCGGGTCTTTTTAATGAAAAAATGCATCTATAATGCTTCCGATAGAGATGTGTGAACATAACCATAAGTCCCAAGTCTGATAGTTGCGACTAAAAGGAAGATGTGAGGTCCTGGGTTGTTTAAGGAAGGAGCACACAGAAAAGCTTCTGATATATGCATATGGTGGGGAGAATTGCCTTGGTGATCGAATTTCGCCATCAAGGAATTTCCTGCGTCAGTAGTCAACCATCTTTCTAGCCATTTGATGTTTCTTCTTGCGAGGCATATTATGTCAAATAAACCAATCACTACCTTAGCATAACCTGGGGAGGATACCTTGTTTGCAAGATTACAAAATCAATGTGGTACATGTATAACATAGTCATCACAACATATAGACATACACCAATAAATGTATCAACACATAAACATCACTCTAACTAGGATCCAATTATCAATGGAAGGCCATATCAAAAATGCATGCAATGACCTCATGCATGACCACAACCATTACTCCATTGTACACAATGCCACATGCAACCAACAATATGCATAAACAATGCCAAACCAACTACAAATACGCATAACCGCATGTAGACGAACATAATCAATCAGTTCTTGTAATCAACCTAGAAGGCTGATGCATGTAATCAAAATATTCAAAATATGTAACCTAACATACAAGGATGTAAGTAGGTACCATGAAATCAACATGTAAGTGACATATAATCAATACACAGTCATTCACATGCTCATTTCAAATACATTTCATGAAATCAATAACAAACGCTCCATGATAACCATGCTAAAACCCTAATCCGACATCAAGCCATTGCAACAAGTATATAAGTGTAAGCGACACACATGCAATTGACATGCATGCATGGCCAACACATAACCTATCTAGTTTGAGGGGTGAACCATGCTCTGATACCACTCTATAACACCCTCCTCCCACATCTACCCAAGTAACCGGCCAGTCAGGGTAAACATGCGACGAGAGGCCACTATGATATGATTTGACCTCCTAAGTCACCTTAAGGAAGTGGAACTGACGGAAACACACCATACAGACATCCAACATCATCAACAAAAACCTCAAAGGATAAGTCATCCACTCAGACAACTTGTCCCTGGGTCCCACTGTTGTTTTAGGTCTCTTGGGCCATAGTCGCTCTAATACCATGGGAAAGGGAGCGACTAGCAACCTAAAGTCGCTCTCACAAGCTCACCTACCAATGACTGTGGACAAAAATTGTTAGTGCTATGCCAGTGACTCTGGGATTTAAGCCACTTTTTCAGGCCCAGAGCCCAAGTCACTTCCCAGAACTAAACCATCTCTTCAGATCATTAAATTAACATGGAAATGTCAGCATTAAAGAAAATACTTATTCAAGACCTTAACTGGATCCCTACTAGCCATGACATGCATTTCATCAAACATATCATCGACATGTAATCTACAGGAGTAAATAATAGAGTTAAGTGTAGGGATCTCATACTTATTTGAGAGTTGTTATAAACTATTGTTCCCTCATGCCATTTTCTATATTATCATCTATTAGGTCATAGTCACATTATGCATTCACATACAAGTAAAAACATGTTGAGAGACATACATAGTTGTTGTCATAAAATGTTCATATAACCAACATAATAGGAACATAAATACAATAAACATATCATCCATCAAATCCATAAATACATCAGTACCTTTACACATGAAAATCAAGGGCATTGATTTCTCATCAATGAATGCAATGAACTAAACCGAAGGTGAGACTACCATGTTCCACCTAACCGTAGAATGGTTTAGCAAAATTTCTCTTCATCCATTCACGCCCGTGCCATATTCCAAGCATGAATGTGGGATCTCATATAACACATCAAGAAAAACTCATCCAGGGCTTCCAGAGGCCATCCACCTCAACCCATCAAACAATGGTTCCACCTAATAGTTAGACATCACTAAAACCATCACCAAATCAGTCTCCATCCTAGCCATCCAGGGCTCCAGAGGGTTTGTTCCAACCACGGTTCCAGGACTAATAACTCAACCCACAGCTACTACCGGGCTCAAGAGCATTTGTCTAACCAAGGCTCCAGGACTATTAATTCAACCCACTAAGGGCTCCAGAGAATTTGTCCAACCAAGGCTCCAGGACTAGTAACTCAACCCAAGTTGTTACAAGGCTCTAGAGCATTTGTCCAACCAAGGATCCAAGAACTAATAACTCAACCCAAGCTAAGGAAACATGAGAACCAACCAAAACAAAACAATGAAAATAAACCCACGTCCACCATGGATATCCAGGAAATGGAAATGTTGGGCAATCCATTGTTAAATCCTCCATGCCAATGACAGATCATGACCAAGAATCCACATGCATATTCCATGCATGTCCAAACTAGTGAAGAAATCATACATGCAACTTGATACCTGCAAGAAAATCTGATGTAGTTTCTTATGTCGATCCCTTATTGTGCCTTCCTACTCTTCCTTTGCCTTCTTGCTCCAAGAATCCAAGTATACCACACCCTCCAAGAGTGCTCCAAGAAAACTCTAAGTATCCAAGAGTATGAGAGAGAGAATAATGAGGGAAAGCTCCAACACTGAACTGGAAAATAACAATAATAATAATAATAATTACCAAATGATCCTCAGAAGCCTTTTTATTAATGAGGCCTCTATTTTCTTCATTTTCCATTATTTTCCTTAATTGTCCTCCTCACATGCTACTTGTGACCTTTCACCTACTTTTTCTCCTAATTTTCATTATTTTCATAAATAAATGTACCGAAATTCCTTTTAATGCCTTAGCCATTTCCTTTTCCAATTTGGTGGGTCCCTATAATACTAGTGATTACCCCATTACTGTTGTAGTTGTACCCCTTATTAATATTTTTGTGCCCCTATTGTCCCCATATTGTTATTATTGTGCCCCATAGAATCCCTCTATTGTTATTTTTGTGGCTTTATATTATTATTGTTAGGTCGGCTGGGTTATATTGTGACTCCTATATACAGAAAGGAAGTTTTTTCATTTGAATCATCCAAGAATTGTTCATTTATGTAATGTAAAGGAGGTTGCCCCCTCGAAGAGTCTGAATTTTAAGGCGTTGATCTATCTTTTCTATCTTTTTCTTGCGCTGGTTTCATAACATTTGGTATCAGAGCTTTGGATTCTAGGGTTTCGTTGCTCCAAACAAGTCATCGTGGAATTTTCACTATAACATTTTTCTGTGATGTTTAAGAAGCTAAAACAAAAACCCATTTGAGAAGACATTGTGCTGAAGCTCAGGTCCAAATTTTAGATCTTTTCGCACTATATTTGTGGAGATATGATTTGAGGAAGTGGGTCTTTTTGCAGACTCCCGAATTACATTCCAAACAGGTGACCTGGGTAAAATCGTCATAACTTTCTCTCTAAGCATCGGATTGAAATTTTGTAAAAAGGTACAGAAAGAGGACGGCCTCTAGTTTCTTCTATATAGTTTTCAAAGCCAAAGGTCGAAAAAGTGACTTGTGGCATGTCGTACAAGTTCACTCTACTGAACTAGTATATAATCAAGTCACTGTGGGAGATTTGGCATGACTCTTCCCTCAAGAATCCAATTTGGATCAGTTTGGTAGCATTGGAAAGAGGATGCAGAGGGCTACTACAGGTCGCAATTTCAGAACTAGATGATCCGAAATTACAGAGATACATCATATTCAATATTGAGCTCCTACAAAGTGAAAAAAGGTGTGTAGTTTTTTTTTAAATTTTTGCATCAGCTTGATTTCAAAAATTAGTTTGAAGGAATTAAAAGGGCATAGTAAAGCATTATTATCAGTAATTGATGCCCCGAGGAAAGAAAATGCAAACACCTAGTAGGCAACCTGGAATCTCCAACATGACTCATGAAGAAGAGGAATAAATGCTATATGATATATCAAAATTACAAGACCAAGTGCAACAAGTGTCACTTGCACAAAAGCAACATAATCTAAGATGGGTGGTTTAAGTAAAGTGTAGAAGCTAAGATGGATGGTTTAAGATAGCTTTGAAGATAAATTTGATGGCAAATATGATAGATTTGAAGATATATTTGACTAATTTTCTACAAGAAATTGTTACTAATGGTGAAAGGGTAGTAAAGGAAACTCATGATGCGAACAAAAGAAATGTTAATCATGATTTCATGGACTTTAATGTTGGATCGAAGACTCACTATATTCCAAAAATCGATATGAGGAAGTTTGATGGCAAGGATCCTGCCACATGGATATTACACAGATGGAGCAGTTCTTCGATCTCAATAATGTGCAAAACACACAAAAGGTATGTATTGCAACTTTATATTTGGAACCAAATCAGTTTGTATGGTATCAATGGCTTTTCTCTCGTAAACGAATTATCACTTGGGCAATTTTTACGGAAGAATTGATAGCACATTATGAGGATACAAAAAGCAACACTTTTTTTAGCCAATTGATAAGTCTCAAACAAAAGGGTTCAATAATGGAGCACATTGAGGAGTTCCAAAAATTGAACATAAGGGTAAAATATATTCCAGAGGAGCATAGGATTTATGTGTTCATAGGGTCTTTAAAGGATAATATCCAACATGATGTTCGTCTTTGGGAACCTGATTCATTAGAAGGCATTCAGGTTAGCAAGAAAAATGGAAAGCAAAATTATGGCAACAGGAAGCATACCACTCACAACTATAAAGACGGAAGTGTGGTTTCCCCTAGTCTTCCACAACCTATAAGGTTGACACCACAACAATTGGAAGAAAAAAGAGCAAAAGGGCTTTGTTATAGTTGTGACAGCAAATACACTAAAGGTCATAAGTGTGCTAAGAAGAAATCATTCTACATAGATTGTGAAGAGGAAGAAGAAAAGGAGCAAGAAAGGTCAAAAGAAGAGGATATACTCCAGGAACGAAGCCTAGATAAAGAAGAAATGAATTCGACCATATCTTGTAATTTATTGGTGGGAATTACCAATCCTCAAACAATTAAGATAGAAGGACAAATCAAGAAGAAAAAGGTAATAGTGTTGATTGATTCAGGAAGTAGCCACAATTTTATTCATTGTAAGGTAGCAAAAGAACTGAATTGCTTCTTATATCCAGCACCAGAGTGTCAAGTGATGGTTGCAAATGGAGGAACAATAAATTGCTCTGGAAAGTGCCATAATATCAAGCTATCCATGGGAGAATATGTATTGACTAGCCCAATGCTTTCATTCCAA